>BMAV01004811.1:13191-48162 GCA_019973955.1 Trichonephila inaurata madagascariensis
TGTGTGTGTGTGTGTGTGTGTGTGTGTATTAAAGTATACAATCATATTTCACAGGGAAAGTAAATCAACGAGACGATGTTAACTTTTAAATATATTCCACGTAATGTTAATGAAATCATTGTTGATTTGATGGCATATTGAATATATTTAACACGTAAATCAAACTATTAATATATTTTAAACAAGTAATATAAAAAAAAAGTCAATTCCTACTGAGATCAACAAAGAAAAACTTCATTTTAGCTACTTTTTATTTTTCGTTACAATTAATATAAATATGTATATACATAGGACAGAATCACAACATTAAGTGGTGATTAATTTTTATTAATTATCATTAAAGTATCGTACTGTCATCCAAAACAATCGTGTCTATAAAATTTCAGTTCATTTGAATGCTTCAACACGAGAGGAAAAAAACCTTTTCAAGTTTTGACACAAGTCGCCAAATGGGTCGCTAAGTCGCCAAAAAGGATGCCAACGTAGCTGTGTATTTGTAATTCTTTAAATAGTTAGTTTTAATCAATTAATTTTTATCAATTATAATTAAATTATTGTATTGTCTTTCAAAATAATCATGTATATAAAATTTCAGCTCAATTGAGCGCTTTAAAATGTATTTTATTAATGATTGAAAATTCCACCAAGATAAATAAATAAACAAACAAATAAATAAATAAATTGAGAGTGACCTAATAGTAGGAATTGAAAAACAATATAAATTGTAAGAATGTATAATACAGGGTGTTCCAAAAATAAGGCCCAAACTCTGCACAGACTGATTCCTCTTTGGGAGTGCATAAAAATGCCCAAAGAACTGTACCTGTGGGATCCATAGCTTACGAGAGAAATACGGAAATCAAAGTATGACGTCACAGCCGGTGCATGGGACCATTGGATACATCAAATATTTAAAAAACCGTATGTTCAAAGTGTCCCCCGAGCATATCGAGGTAGGTTTAAGCCGTGGAATAGATGAGTGCATACGTCGCAGCAGCGTGGTGTCCACCAAAGTACAAGCAGCATGCAGACGAGCAACTAAGTCCATCTGTAAGTCACTACGCCTCGATACATATATTCCTTGAGATTGCCCCAAAGGGAAAAAAACATCGGTATGAGATCTGGTGATCGTGAAGGTCACAGAATTGGACCGCCATGTTCGATCCAGCGGCCGCAATATGCCATATTCAGCACATCACGTACAGGAGCACAGAAATGCACCAAAGCCTATCATCATGCATTATCATTTACCGTACTATTTTCGTAAAAAATGTAAAGCATTCACTCGAGGGTTATGCCTTACTTTTAAGTTATCTTCATGACCTAGGGGTGTGGGAGTGAATGAAGAATCAGGAGTCGCCATAATCTTAATATCTCTTTATTAAGATCTTAACTTAAACACTATACAATGATAATATTTATATTTAAACTTAGCGGATCTGAGGTGAGAAACACACAATACGTATTACCAAATAAGCGCGACCTAATCACTATATTTAACTTTACCACCTATTCCTAATCCCAGTTTACACACAGTTCCTAATATAAACTTGAATGATCCTACCTCTAAAACCTAGGTAGCAGCTACACTCTCGAATCTTCAGTGTAATTTCCTTATCTCGCGTGGAATGGCATCCACCTTGCTTGAACGCTCTTTCACGGATAGCTGACGCTGGAATATCGGCTTACTTCAGCTTACACGCTTAAACTCCGAATAGCATAATCACTTCCCAAAAGGTCACCTCGCTTAAGCTAAACTTCTGCTGTTTAAAAGGTTCCTAATTTGAATAATCACGTTTCGCTTCTGGATTTGGTTGGAAAGGATTTGCCTTTTTCTGCCTCAAAGAACCCAATAGGAAAATTAATAGAAAGCACGATGAGCCCGTCACAAAATATGTATCGTACAGCTCTTTGGGCATTTTTTATGTACGTCCAATGAGGAATCAGGCTGTGCAGAGTTTGGGCGCTATTTTTGGGATACCCAATATATATTACAACTTTTTTCAAAAATAATTTTTAGTGATNTATATATATATATATGAATGAATGAAAAATATAAAATAATATAATAAAATGTAAGAATAATATAACAATATATAAGAATAAATAATAATAACAAAATATAAAAATCACAAACAACATTCATTATTTAAAAGGAAGAAAAGTAATTCAATTAAACAAAGAGTGAAAAAGGAACCTAGATTGTCAAAAAGTAATTTCAATCTTAGGACCGAAAAAGTGGTGTTAGTGAATCGGTACGTTAAAAATTCCGGAATAAAGACAATTGTACATTTCTTGCTTGCTTCTGATTATTAATATTAAAAACTATATAATTAAATAATTAGTTGGACTTAGGTAAAAATACTGTTTTCTTTTTTCTCTTTTTGCTCTAAAGTATAAAATAATTATTATTAAAATTTTGGCTGAAATGCGAGGTATATGTGAACAATTCATTCACTATTAATTACTTTCTTTCTAGTTCATTTTTACTATCTTTAATTATTACAATAATTGATTGCCTTTTTTCCTTGTCTTCATTCTATTTCTCTTAGAAATAAAATTTCATAAAACATTATAAAACTGCGTTTTTTGACACTTTTTTCAATTCCTACTATTAGCTCACCAACTCTCTCTCTCTCTCTCTCTCTCTCTCTATATATATATATATATATATATATATTTATCTTGGTGGAATTTTCAATCGTTAATAAAATACATTTAATAGCGCTCAATTGGGCTGAAATTTTATATACTGGATTATTTTGGATGACAATACAATAATATAGTAATAATTAATAAAAATTAACTGATTAAAACTAATTATTTAAAGAATTACAAATACAACCACGTGGGCATCATTTTTGGCGACTTAGCGACCCTTTTGGCGACTTATGTCAAAATTTGAAAGGTTTTTTTCTTATGTGTCAAAGTATTCAGTTGAACTGAAATTTATATACACGATTGTTTTGGATGGCAATACGATACTTTAATGATAATTAATAAAAATTAATGACCACTTAATGTTGTGATTCTGTCATATGTATATACATATTTATATTAATTGTAACTATTTAATAAAAAGTAGCTAAAATAAATTTTTTCTTTGTTGATCTAAGTAGGAATTGACTTAATTTTATATATATATATATATATATATTACTTGTTTTATTGTAAAACTCTGACATATATGAATGCGGAATTATTTTTATAGATATTTTTGTAGTGAAAAAAAAATATAATATATGGGTATTTTTTTAAATTCAAATTGATATAGCTTGAAAATTAGTTCTTGAGAATCGATTTAAATTGTAAATTATATTTCAAAGTTTTAAGGGAAAAGAAACTTATGAAACACAATAATCTGCGTAGTCAAAAAAAGCCGAAAACTAAGCCTAATTGTGTTACGAAAAAATTAAAAGCAAGAAACGAAAAAAAAAATGAAATCCTCATCAAGAAAAGAGAGAGAGAGAGAGAGAAAACGACGAAAAAACCGAAAGTAACTTCCACCGGACGTTTTCATAAAGCGTTGAATGACATCTCTTTGTCTTGGGAATACAAGGTAAAAAACAAAGAGCCGATTGTTGTCCCTCCTGATGAGGAACTCCCCACAAAAACCGAGATTCATAATTGCTTGATGCTAATAAAAACCCATTATGATCATAATAATGCGACTATAACCTCTTATTTTAGAACACGGTTTATTACTCTCGTTCAACGATGAGGTTGTAAAAAGGTAAGGTCCTCCCGACCAGTTGTTTTTGTTATGTACCATCGGAGGCTTATGAATATGCAACATTTTTATTAACCAACCCCGAAGGCGGTGAAAAAATGAATTGCAGTAACTTATGCATTTACTAATTGCTAGGAATGAAGAAAGTTAGTGCTGGAAGAATCGGGAAAAAAAGTATGGAGTCACGTCGTGGAATATTTTAATGAACCATTCCTTTTTTATATCTCCTCTCTCTTTTTAGTTTGTTCTTTCTGTTTCTCCCATACTATCACACTCGAGTAGGGCTTTAAAAAAAATTTTTTTTTCCCCTTCTTAACCTTCTTCCCACTGTGCAGTTGTGAAGGGAAGCGAAATAACCCAGAAGCACAAAAAACAGTTCTGTTCTATTATGATGCTAATTTGATTTATTGTTCATTGTGCGTTCACGGAGAGAATCGTGAATATCCTGAGAGTTTTATTGCGGATTTCTCTCAGCGAAGACGTGGGATTTCCTGCGATGCTCCGAATGAGGCGTTTATTTCACAAATAGTTTAATTCAAGATGATTGGTGCGTTTTTTTTTTTCTTCTGTTGCTTGAGCAGTGCCTTCCTAAATCTTATCGGGCAGCTCTGTGAATGTTAAATGAAATTCGCTAAATGATTGTAATTTTGTTTCCGTTATAAATGAATTGGAATGTTAGTTAGTTCTTAGGCCTCAACCAAGAGCCTCTTTTACTATTGATGATTGCTATAACGGGAATCGCTCTATACATTGCTATCAAATATAAATTAGAAGTATTTTTTAGAAAGAAGGGACAAAAGAAAGATGATTGAAAGTCATAAGAATTGATGCAGTTGTGTATAAAAAATAAGTTCTGATTTTTCTTGTTAGAATAATCAAGTAATCTGTTTAGCAGAGGCGTAGCTAACTCCGTATCTGCCGTATCAATGATATGGGGCCCTCAAGCTACAGGGGACCCATCATGAGAAACTACAGTCCCACTAACAGAGCTTTTATATCTGAAAAAAAGGCCGTAAAGGAATTTTGACTCGGGGCCCACTCAGAACTAGCTACGCCAGTGCTGTTATTAAAGAATATTTTAATTAATGAAAAAAAAATGACAGTAATTTTCCTGAAATATCTGATAATATATAATCATTATTCAAATAAAAATATCGAATTGATGGTATTTGATTACATTGCATTCGTCTTATGTGATGGAACTTGAAATAAATAAACCAAATAACTGTGTTAAAATGTGAACATATTGTGCCCCTAATTCATAAAAATGCTGAGCGCAACATGTTTATTTTAGATTAACAATAATAATGAATTTATAGGTATTCCTTGAGATGGGAAGTTCTGATTTTTCAATATATATTCCGGATAAAGAGGAAACATTTATATTTTATCTTTTCTACCGACGTATTTCACAAAAAGGTTTACAAGAAGAATGAGTGTTTAGTTACGTCGTACTATTGGCGACGGACTTCTTAATTTTGAACCATGGTCAAGTGACGAGGACGACCCTTGTTGGCACCCCCTCTCCAAGCTACCACATCAAAGGAAAGACTTTTGAGCCACGAGAGCTTTAACGTGCATCAGTCCCACTACACGGCGGGTCTTCAGAGGCACTAGGGCTCGAACTCACGACACGCAGGCCACGAACTCGTTTTCATATGTACTAGGCGACCGTGGCTACTAGTAAAATAAAAGTGATTGCTTTTGGTTTAAGATAGAGCCGGCTGGGTGGCGTGGTTGGTTTATCGTTGGCCTTCTGCACCCAAGATTGCGGGTTCGACCCCGGCCCAAGTTGGTGGATTTCTTATGATGAAGAAAATCGACAGTGACCATGTTGTATGATTATACGGCATGTAAAAGATCCCTCGAGTGTCTGTTTGGCTTGGGTGCTCTCGGCAAAACAAAATCTCAGTACAGGCTCACATCGTTTAGAGCTCAGATACCTCCCTCTGTGGAGGAAACTGGGCGTCAAAATTACCTGCGGCGATTGATATCCGCCTATACGGTGCATTGTACTAGGTCTGCGATGGTATAACACCAATCCACAGCCCCATTAAAAAAAGAAAATAGGTTTACGATAGTAGAGAGATTCTCTCTTGATTAGTGTCAATGCTTTTAAAATGTAAAAATAAGATATTATTTTTTAAAAAATATTTTAAGTGATTTTTATGCATAAACTTATTTCCAGTTAAGCATTATTTCGACAGACTATATTTTGTTATACGAATGTCTATTTGTTTGATCGAGTAATTTGTTCGTATCTATTGTGCATCTTTAAAATAATTGGATGATGTTCATTATTTTTCAGTATTATTAATATGTGTTAATATCTATACTAGATTTTTCAAGTATTTTTATAACTGCATCGTTCAGAATATTGTTAAAAATATTAGATATTTTAAAAGTCCCCTTTTTAAATATTAATGAATTATGACTGAAGATCATTTTTCAGCGATAAGAAAATGGTAATTTTAAACATTTTATTTGTTTTTATCTCCAAAGACAAGACGTTTATGGTTTGAGATAAAACACTATTAATAGCGATGATACTTGCAGTCTTTTTGAATTGCTTAGAAAGCTAATTAGCATATCTTGTCTTATTGTTTCGCATTCTTTGTTGCGAGTTAGATAAGATAAATGATTTTACTAGAAAGGGCTTTTTTTTTATTAATAAAGTGAAAGCTTTTCTCAAAGAAGCCGTCACAAAGATTAATTTTTGCAACTATTGTTGGTACCGTAATTTTATCTTGATTTTAAAGTGGGACGTGCTTTTTTTTTTCTTTGCTCGTTTTCAGCGCCTTTGAAATTTCCTTTTAACATTTCCTGGTATAAATATTTTGTGAATGTTTTTAAACTGTGTAGTAAGTTGGAGTTAGAGTTATGTTAGTGAAATTCTTTGTATAAAAGAATTTTAGGATATTTCTTGAGATTGTAAAACTATTATTTTAAAATGTGATTCGGTTTTTCAAAGTAGTTTTTATACTGAAAGAAATTAAAAGAAAAACTTTCTTTAGTATGAAACATATCGTTTAATTTGAAAGTATTTGCTATAAAATATTGCTTTTATAATTTTTAAATTACATTTTTTTGTGTGCATAATTTTTAAAAAGTATACTTTGGGTATTTTTGAAGTTCTAAATAAAAATGGTGGATATCAATTATGTCCTGGAGACAAATTAAAGTTATTTTCAATCTCTAATAAATTAGCCTCCCACCCTCCATTTTTTCTTTTAAAATGATGATTGTGGGGGGGTTTTTTTGGCGCAAGAGCCGATTTCGGCTATACTGCGCCAAACATTTGTTGCCTGTGATCAGGACGTAAAAAGAAGAAAAGGAAGAATGGGATGACAAGAAAGAGGGTCGAAAATAGAAAAGGATCACTAGGGTACCCCGGGTTCGTGAAACCCGTGTTTACCAAAGCCAGTAAATCCCTTGGGAAAAGGAAAAGTTCACTAGGGTACCTCGGGATTGTGACATCCGTACTCACCTAAAGAAGGTGAGCCCCCGAGGGGTTTTTCTTTTAAAAAGTTTCCTACCCGAATAAATTATCGAAATTGAAAAGCTTGTTTTATTATAAGTAGGTAAGTGACCTTTTTTTCTTATAACGAATTTCGAACTTTTATCCATTATTTTTAATAGGATTTTGCTCAGTATTATGAACAGAAAGGAGAAAGGTTAGCTAGCCGCAAAACTGGTTAAACCCAACTTTTATATAAATTTTTGAAAGCTGTTCTAAGTTAGCATTGTTTATACTGCAATCTATCTATATTTTTCAATTCCCAATGTCTGTTTCAAGCTTTTGTGTGTCTTCAGTGTTCTATCATACAGTCTCTCTAGTCGAGAATATCAAAATTATACATACATGTCTTGTTAAGAGGCATTAATTTTACCACCTTGTCTTTTCACACACGCAAAATATTCAGTCTTCATTATCTGAGACTGCTTATTATTTAAAACTTAGAATTTGCTGATAATAACACAATGCTAACAGAAGAATGTGTTTTCTTTCTTTCCGTTTATTTAATTTTATTACCATATTCTAGTAACCATATGATTAATGAATATTTTCTGCGTCTCTTAGAGATTTATAAGCGGTATATATATATATATAATTTGTGAAAAGAGAGGTAGTAATTAAGTTAATTTAACTCAAAATAGTTATTTCTCATATTACGTTAAAACTAAAATTACAAACGCATTTAATTACCTTACAAGATACTGCTAAAATTACTGTTTATCATAGTATTTGACAATAATATTTAATGGGGTATAATACATATCTGGAATTGAATTTAAATCACATTTATTTTCTGGATCAAATTTTTCTAATTAAACGTTCGTCTCCCTGTTATGGAAATATAAAGGGAAGATTAGAAATTTTATCAATACTCTGCTTTTCACTGTTTGGTTTATGAATTATCTCGATTCTTTATTTCTAGTCGAAATAATTGAAATACGATATTTCATTTTTGATTTAACCATTAAGTGATGTTAAGGTATCCGACTACGTTCGGAACCGTGATTTTGCAAAAGCGTGTAAATGGATAATATTTATGATATTTAGTGTCACTTAGATTAGAATACATGTATAAAATTGTTTTAAGGACATTATGACAAAAAAATTTATTTAAATGCAATATTTTGGCAAAAAAATTGACTTAGAATAACCTTTTTTCCAAATGTTCTCCTTTTGTAAAAAATGCTTCTATTGTATTATAATTTGCCTGTATTCAGCTCAGATCTCAGAGGCTCAACTAGAATTTTTGAAATGCATAACTTGGAAGTCGATTTATCCATGTTTTACGAAAAAAGAAGGGAGAAATTTTAAGAAAATATGCCGATAATTATTTCAAATGGCTGTAACTCTGAAAATAATTTGAATTTTTCAAAATTCATAGTTGAGCCTCTGTACAGAGGTCTGAGCTATATACAGGCAAAATATTAATACAACAGAAGCATTTTTTACAAAAGGAGAACATTTGGAAAAAAGGTTATTCTAAGTTAATTTTTTGTTAAAATATTGCATTTAAATAAAAAAAATTTGTCAAAATGTCCTTAAAACAATTTTATACATGCATTCTAATCTAAGTGACACTAAATATCATGAAATTATACATTTATGCGTTTTTTTAAAATCATGGTTCCGAACGTAGTCGGATACCTTAATTATAAAGATTATAAATTGATAAAACTATTGATCATTTTATTGATATGCTTTTATTAATAGTAATAGCTCTCCTAAAGATTCGCTCAGTTAGTTATTACCTCTAACCAGTCAGTGATCACGTCTGTACTGCAATAAATTGGAAAAATTCAATTACGAGGTTTAAAAGCATAACTGATGGTTAACTATTTCTTGCTTTAAAAAAGTTGTACGTAAACACCCTCTGTTAATAAGAAACACCCAAGAACAAAAGTTAAATTTCTTAGGACGCCATCTGATTTTCAAATGAGGTATTGTAAAATCAGTAGAGAAAGAACATGTGCACTGCTGAACCGCGACTACTGCAGTGTACAAATTTTCTAGATTAATGCCGCTGTGAAGTCCACGCCTACCGTTGGGGTGAGACTTAACAGTGAGTCTCATCTCATTTGGTTCAGAGAAAAAGAAATGTCTCATCGCTACTGCCCGGGCTCCTTCGAAATGTAATCACTTTTGTAATGAGGTGGACGATACATCATGTGGGAACGTACCAACTAATAAATGTTCCTAACCGAAGGGTGGAGGATTATAGTTCGGTAATTGGTTTAAAAATTTCTCTTCAAGAACCATGCCTCATGTTAATTTTGACGCTGCAGTTTCCTTTCTTAGAAGCGCTGACTTGTTTTTGTTTTGGGGTGAAAAAAAAAACAATTAATAAGAAATTTCTCAAATTATAAATCATCATGTCTCTCTTAACAAAATGGCGAGTCATTAAGTTGCTTCCTCATCGGGAAAGGCAGCAAAAATTGAGGGATGGAATCTTGAAGATTTTATATGCCACACTTGTGTATTAAACAATTTCGGTCTCCTTTAAAACGATAAGAAAAGAAGATTTGTATATTTTACAGAGAAATATAAACATTATCATAAAATCGCTTGTAAAATTGTTGAAAATTTCTCAGAAATTTTTTTATTCATTTCTGTATTATCAAATTTTTGAAATTCCAATCAAGTCAAATTCTTGAATAGTGCTTTTCCGGTCATTAAGATTCCCATGTGGATGTGCCCTTTATTCGTAATTCATGACAATACATCTTACGTCCTTTCCTTATCGTAATGTTTCAATAAAACAGGAAAAAAATTGCTGCAAACTATTTCATTTAAACTGCTTTTCATGTAATAAAAAAAAAATGCTAATTAGTGCTAAGTGTTTTTGAATTTCCAGTTTCAGACATCAACGAATTAGAATAACTCAAGAAGAAATTGCCTTGTTACAAATAACTGTGTATCGGAGCATTTTATGAATGAGACTTAATGGAAAATATAATAAAATATTCAGATAATACGATAATCTCATTTTTAATTTGTTATGGTATTAATGTGTTACCGTGTGGAAAAGCTCGATATTTGCATTAGCCAAACCCAATTATCATTTCTCCAGTGGGCTAAATTCATGTGACGTCATAGTCACATGAATAAAATCGCGTGTTTTTAGCCAATCAGTTCATGTACTTAGTTGTTGCCAACTTTTGCTTCTTGCAGAAATTTTCTTTTAAAAAGTAATATTTGTTAATAATAATACTGCATGTTGGTTAACAAAATACACCTTGATTTAAAAGTATACATATAAATATAAGTATTTTTTTTTTTTTTTAATTTTGAAAAATGTTTGGAGAAAATAAATACTTGAACATCTATACTCAATTATCAAATTTGACATTTATGTAAATTTTACACGTTGAACAACAAGTACAGGCCTAATATTAATTTTGAATTCAACTGAAAGCACGTGATTGCATTTATCATGTGACCTTCATGTTTTTAAACCATAAAGCTGAATTCACACCAAGGCGTACAAACGTCGAGTGTCAAGCGTCTAGTCAATCAGAGACTTCATCTCGGGCGAAATGAAGTCTCTGATTGGCTAGNATTGGCTAGACGCTTGACACTCGACGTTTGTACGCCTTGGTGTGAATTCAGCTTTAGAAAGACAAAATGAATAATAATAATAAATAAGGAAATATCTCTTTTGAAATTGATTCCAAAATTAGTTATGAAAAGAAAAAAATAGAATTAAAGGTGCCATTTTTTCCACATCCTTATTTTAAAGATATTATAGATCATGATTTTTTTAATGACTGTCTATGTAAACAATTTGTTTATCATACTTTTTAATCGATCACCTTGATGTCTTCGCCATGTTAATTTACATTAACAAGTACATATCTGAGAAAAATTATACGATGCTTTATTAACCTTTCAGAATGGTCTAACCATAACACATAATCTTTAAAAATAATTATGATTCATCGCTTCCGTTTCCCACAAACAAGAAAGTAAGAGGTAAACAAATCCAATATAAAAGAAGTAGATTAATTTTTAATGGAATTTTTTTTTTTTTTTTTTTTTTTTTTTTTTTAATTGATTTTTTTATGAAATTTTTTTTTTTGCATTTTCTCAACACTTTTTTTTCTGTCCATTTTTTATGGACATACGAGTTAACTACTCTTTGTAATATTACGTACTGGTAATGAAAGTTAAATGTGTTGAAAATAGAATATCCATCATCTTAAATCATTCACTTATCTGGACTCGTTAAGTTGCTTAAGGATGTGATTTAACTATCAGTTTGCATCTCTAGCTGAGTCTTCAGGCGTCTACCTCTCTTATTAACAAGCAAAAAAATAAATAAATAATAATAACAGAGAAAATGTTCTTAGTCTCGCCAACCTCACCACAAGTACTGAAGAAGTCTGTGCCATTAAAGGACATGGGAAGCGGTCACTCGATTTGAACAAAAACAGTTAAGGTGTGGGAGGTTTGTTTAGATAGGCAAAAAAGTGCAAATAGATATAAAAAAAGAGGTTTTTTGTGGTATCCCCCCCCCTTTTATAGTTGCGTCGTATTCTCTAAACATTCCGCCGTACCTGGACTGCATTTCTATTTAATGATAGGGCATTAAAGATCTAGTGTACAAAAGCAGTTGGTGCCGCAGGCGGGGAATCTCCTTGGATCTTACAAAAGCTGAGGGGTTTTCGCTCTGCTGAGCTTTCCGAAAAGTTACGGAAATGAAAGGTTTGGATGAACCGCCGTTCTCAAAAAGTCTTCTGGAGTGTTTCACTTCAATTCGAGTTGGTGATTCTCCCAAGATTCGGAAAACAGTTGTGCACCTGCTCTCAATTCCTTGGGATAGATCGAGTCTAATGTGTTTTTTTGTAACGGTAAGCAACTTAGAAGTAATTGTTGTTGATTTAGTTTGAGATGTCCTGAATTGCAAGCATATTTCGTAAAAGTTGTAAACTAGTTGTTAATAACATATTCTGCCTCAATTTTTTTTTTATCGTTGATTAGTTAAATGAACAATAAAAAAAAGACATTTGTTGAGCCAGCTGTTGTAAAAGTAAAATTTACGCAATATCGAGGCTATGTGTAAACACGAGGCTTTTATCTAGTGTATTTTCGATAAGAGAGAAACTTGTTTTCCAAGTTTACGAATATAAAGTACTATTTACTGATAAAAAAAAGAAACTAATCTGTTGTTTGAAAACTGAAAAAAAGTTTGAACTTTGATGTACACAAAGGTGGAGTTTGGGGATTCAAAACCCTCCCATATGTTTAGAGGTTTTTAATTTTTATAAAAAAACGCTTCGGTGCTTTCATTTAATGTTTTTGAAAATGTAAATTCCTCCCGTAAACGTCATTTATGTATGCCACTGAACTGCGAATAAAAGTTACAGCAAGGGTACACCACCGTCCCCTATTTTATTTTAATACTTAATAGCGAAAAATTTGTTAATATATTTTACGAGCTCGATCTGTTACCTTCCGTTAACTGAGATTTAAAGATTCGAAATTTGTGGCAATGCTCAAATTTGACTGTTAAGTTAGTTATCCTTTGCTAATTATTTTTTAACACTTATGCAAAGCTGATATTTGCACTGATATTGCAAGAGGCTGTGTGGAAAAGAGACCAGTTTAGCATAAGAAAGAATATTGTACTCAGCAGTTTATACAAAAACTTTGTCTCTGTGTCAAGGTATTCAATTTGTTTACCGGATGCACCTGATCCATTACGTTTTTAGAATATTTAATCAATGCCAATGCTCTAGTATTTGAAATAGATTGTTTTTTTTTATAGTTAGAAGATGGTTGATGTAGCTTTTTAAAGAATCTGTTTACCATTAAAAATCCTATATGAGATATTCAATTCAGATTGTGCCAATGTTTAGTGATCTGTTTCTCTAATACAGAATGTATATAAAGTATACATGAAGCATTATATTATTCGTACATTATGTATGAGAGATTTCTCCGACCATCCATTTTTCTGTCCCTTTTATTTCCGTCGAATTAAAATTTGCAAGGACCACTTTATCACTTCTGTGTAATGATATACAGTCAATGTAGTGATGTTTTCTAATAAAACTCTTGCACTACTGGTGTTTATAATTACGCCTAAACGCTGGGGGTGTGTTCATAGTCTCTGCATTAATGTTTACTGCGCAACTTCTAATGCTTGACACGTTTGTATGAAATAACGCATAATTATGCTCCCATGGTCTTTGCGCGAGGGATTTCCATAGTAGCTATACTTAAGTAAATCATTAATCACTTTGACAATGTACTTGCAATGCTTAAAGAGAGGTGCGAAAAACAAAATCAGCATAAGTGAAACAGTTTAAATTGATAGGAAATTGAGTGAATTTTATTTTCAGCCTCAACAAAAAGAGAGCTAAGTGTAGGGTTGGTTTAAAAAATGTATTACATTATATGTTCGCGATTCTGTGTTCATAAGCATGTATATTGAATATATTTTTGATTGATAATTTTCATATGGATTATTTCTATTAGAGATTATTGTGATAGATTTTTTTTTATTTGAAATTTATATCAAAATGAAATATTATTAAAAATTTTAGTATTTCTAAACGATTTTTTTAAATACCTTAAGGTATCCGCGCGACTGCGTTCGGAACCGTGATTTTAAAAAAGTGCATAAATGGATAATTTTCATGATATTTAGTGTCACTTAGTCATGCATGTATAAATTTGTTTTAAGGACATTTTGACAATAAAAAAATTATTTAAATACAATATTTTGGCAAAAACTTAACTTAGAATAACATTTTTTCAAAATGTTCTCCTTTTATAAAAAATGCTTCTAAAATAATAATATTTTGTGTGTGCTAATATAAAGTAAAGACTTCTCCTAAGAGTCTGAACTATTTTTTTTTTTGAAAAATTCACATTTTCAGAGTTACCATCAATTGAAATAATTATCGGCGTTTTTTTTTTCCTTAAAATTTCTCCCCTCTGTTGTCGTAAAACATGGATAAACCCACTTCTAAGTTATATATTTCAAAAATTCTAGTTGAGCCTCTGTAGATAGATCTGAGTTATCTACAGGCAAAATATTGTTACAATAGAAGCATTTTTCACAAAAGGAGAATATTTTGAAAATGGGTCATTCTATGTTCATTTCTTGTCAAAATATTGTACTTAAATAATTTTTTATTGTAATAATATTCTTAAAACAATTTTATATGCATTTTCTAATCTAAGTCACACTAAATACCATACGCTTTTGCAAAATCACGGTTCTGAACGTAGTCGGACACCTTAATTCGTTAACAATTACGTATGAGGTGTTTGCAAATATATATATCGATAAAGATATATTTCGATGATATATGGTACAAAATTTTTAGTTTGAAAACTAGATTTCTCTGTGTGGTAAAACTTCGAGTTATTTGGAATGTATTGAAAATATATGTTGAAATTGTAAATTCTACTGACGTGTGATGTTCAAAAACATTTAAAATTAACTTTTGTGTTTTTTTTTTGTGTGTGTGTGTGTGTGTGAAAAGCATATAATATTTGATAAAAGCAGGACGAAAAAAGGAAATATCGAGATTATGTCGTCATAAGATTTCTAATACAAATCGGATTATATTTTATTATGCATTTATATTTGAAATATTTAAAATTAATTAATTTTAACAGTATATTTTAACAAACTTAATTTTATACGTTTTATACCATTCCTTTTTTAATTATTATTATTTCTTTTTTCAATAAAATTATGGGATTTAAGCGTATTTTTAATTAGTTTAAATTATTATTGAATTCGTTTAGACCTTTTCAATCTTATAAAACAATACTTCTTAGTGAATGTATGCATCTAAATATTAAAGAAGAAAATATAGAGGAAAATAGATTATTCAGGTTAGATAATTATTTCTAAAAATATGCTAAAAACATTTGGATGAAAGAAGTATTAAGTTCTAAATATTATTGAATTAAATAATTTATATTTGCTAATTTTTACATGTAACAAAAATGAGCCTCCCGCTTGAAGTAAACAACTTTAAAAAATTTGCTTGTAAATTAATTAGTAAATTATTTTTTGATAGAGGGAAAAAACTATTCAGGTGAAAAGCTGTAAAAGTTATGATAGTAATTAAACATACCCTGATTGTTTGAATAAAAAATGGGTCGAAAAAGCAATTAATTTAATTTTTACCTTATTTCAGCTAATTTATTTTTTGTTTGTTTTATTACTACTCAACAAAATATTACTAAAATTGATTTAATTATTATTATATATAAAAAGGTAATAATTTATACTTCCGTTTACTGAAGTTTGCTGTCGGCATCATATTATAAGATCTTTTTTAAAAATTTTTGCAAGGCCTGACACACATTACAGTAATTATGTTAGTGCGATTTTTTTCTATCATTGCAATCTCTTTCTGCAATTTGATAAAGCATGCTTGCAGCTTCTTAAAGCAATAAAGAAAAAAAAAACCCATTTTAACTGGAGCTGGTTAAGTTATATTTAAACACACTAGAGAAACTCTGAATGCTGAAATCAGTGTGATTGAACAGATGATAGATCGATCGGCCTTTCAAAAATTTGGAATGCGCTATCTATTTAATGAAGCTTTTTGTACTCGAGACCCATATAAAAATCGCGTAATTCCTTTCAATCTCGAATACAATTCACGAAACAAAACTGAACTAAAAAAAAAAATTCTTTATGCAATTATTTCATCCAAGAAAAAATCTTGAATAATTAGCGTTACGCGAATGCCAGCTTCTGAGAACAATTAAATATTTCCTTCAGTAAATTAGATTTGAATTCTTCTTAATATATTTTTTTTTCTCCTCTTAGTGTCTTTTTCTAAAGACAGGTATTCTCTGTAGTTGTAACCCGGAATCGATCATTGAGGGGGGCAGAGGGAGGTTTGCTCAAATCGAATTGCTGGCTGCTATTCTCAACTGATGATGAGAAGGGGGAAAGGAATCCAACCAAAAACCCTGTAGAACTAGTTCACCGAACTGTAGATTCTTGTTCCTGAGTTCTTGCGTTTGGCTATTTCAAGCTGTACTGATCACAACAGATGTTGCTAATGAAACATCGTTTTTTGATTCCACAGCTGTTTGAGGTATTTTTTTAGGGATTCAGTTTTTTTACCATTTCCCCTCTACGTATTGCCCCCTCTGTTCATTCTATGACTCTTTTCAAGAATATATATATAAATAAATAATGATAATTGTGTTTATTGAATTTTCTTGTTTGTGGGATAAGTCCAATCCTGGAGAAGAGCATTATTTCTATTCAGGAAGGCAGTTGTGTTCATAATGCTTGTTGTAATTCATAACATTACATTTTTAAATCTGCTTTTGGGTAGACTTAAGATTTAACTGTTTGTTTAAAAATTCCGTTGTTTCCAAAGTAATTTAATTTTGATCTTGCTTAGACGCCTGAATACTACTTAAATGGGAAGTTAATTGAATGCTGTATGTGTGTACTTTGTTATATTAGAATAATATTTTGAAGATAGAAGGCATCTTAAAATTTTACTGGATTTCTATAGTTGGGACATTCTTGGAATATTTTAAATCAGGAATTTCGATTAATTATGAAGTCGGTTATATTCATTATATAGCGTGCTAAACATGTATTTCATATTAGGTAAAATGTTCTTTTTTTAAATTTTTCAAAAAAAACTTTTTTTTACAAACTTATAAAAAAGTTTTTTTTAATAAAGCCCAATTTTTTAAATTTATAAAAAATTTTTTATCTTTTTTTTCAATCAAGGCCCTTTTTTAAATATTTTTTAAATATATTTTAATTATTTTTAAAAAAATTAAAAAAGGCAAATTTAAGGAAAGTTAAAAAAATTTATCTATCGTGTTATTATTCATATACATTTTATGATGTTGCATACAAACAAACAAAAATGTAAAAAAGAAATTCAGTTTGATATGTGTCATTACATTGTGGTTTTATTAACATCTCGTCGATTTTTGTAATATACGGAAATAAAATTGATCACATATATTCTTAATTTTTTTATTTTTCTGTTAATCATCTCATTAATTTAATTTTTATTATGCTTGCATTAATTAGTTACTTAGACTATAACTTTTTATAATATAGTAATTAATCGGTGGACTACATACATTATGCCCCCCGTACCCACCCCAGAACGTACAAATCCTTTCCATTCTATTTTTTCATCGATAATTAGCATATTTGAATGTATATTTTGAAATACAATTATATTCCAAATGACACCCAAATCACTATTTAAATATAGGTTAGAGTAACATTAATGCTTTTCCGTGTGACCTTCTCAGAACATTTCTGAAAAAAATTAGTGTTCGCTTACTATAATGGATCTGAATTAACTTTCTTGACGTCCATCCCCAAAGAACTTTATCATCAAACTGATAGGTTTAAAGAGTGAGATCGTGTTAACGTTTGGTAATTAACTTCTAAATCATGTACTTTCAAATCCAAACTATGCCATTTTCTGTATAATTAGCTTTGAATTAACATAATGGTTAAAGAAGTCTCGGTAAGAGTAATGTACTTCGACTCCTATGTTAACAGAAAGATGGATTGCTTCGTGTTTTTTCTCCTATTACCATTTCTCTCCTTGACAATGTTAATGTACTTGGGGTTGGTTTGTTAAGCATTAGCCATTTTTTATATTGTGTTGGCAGTGAATTAATTGACCGAGAAAACTTTACATTCAAAAGTGTTTCGTTATTGCTCTTATTTTCATCTTATCTAAATGATGAAGTAATCAAAGGTGCTGTGACATTAGTATTCGTTTTGTCTCATATAAGGCCCTTAACTGATGACAAGAGGTGAATTTTAATAAAATTTTCATTATTTGAGGTTTGTATTGTGATTTACAAATAATTTATATCATTTTTCTCCTCACATCTGCTTAATTGAGATTGATCTCTTCAGAATGTTCTTTACAGAATGCTGCTTGTGATAATTTACCATTCAGGCTTTCGCATTAGCTAAAATTAAAATAAATTATTTGTTATAATTCTAAACAACGATAAAAATCGCTATTTTTAATCCTAACAATGAGAATATAATGTCATCATTATCTATAACTTAAAATCTTTGCAACTGTCACATTAGTCCATACATCTTTAGTAATGATCTTGTCTATAGCTTTATATTAAAGAAATGATGAATATTGTCCTTTAATTTGTATGATCTTGTTCCTGTATCCTTCTTCTAACTATTCTTCTTTTTGTAAATTTCTGTTCTCGAGAACTGAGAACTTGAGTCTATTAAAACTTCGAAATTCGTATACTTTTATGCCATTTCTGTCCATAATTATTGTATCTCTAATAAGATTTCCTCAGTACCCATTTTTAGCGAATCGCTACTCAACAAAAGAAATATAATTGCCAGATTTCAAGTTTGGGTCTATTAGTTCAAAAACAGGAATTTCCGTTCATAACGCCCCTCAAGCGCTTACCCTTGGGTTAAAACTAGTTCTTAGCATATCTCTTCTAAACAAAAGAAACGTGTTTACCCACTTTCAAGACTGCTGGTCATCGTTCAAAAAGGGGAATTTTTCATCTATAATGACCCCGTCACTCCCCCTGGGAGTCGATTTTCACAAAATCTGTTAGTGGATCTCTACTGAACAAAAATAAACATGTTTGTTTAATTTCAAGTCTGTAGGTCTAATACTTCAAAAACGGGAATTTTTTTCTACAACGACCCCACAACTCCCCTTTGGGGAGAAGTTTCGCAAAGCCCGATCTTAGTGAATCTCTACTCAACAAAAGAATAATCCTGCAAAATTTCAAGCTCGTAGGTCATAAGTTTCATGATGAGTGAGTGAGTCGATTTTCTCCTTTATATGTATGCATAGATAACTGTTGACTCAAATAAAATTTTTAATTTTAGTGAACTTGTTTGTACTAAAAGTTTATAATGTGTGAATTTTTAGAAATGTACGCCGGTATTGTATCATAATAATACTTATGTCGCCCATCCGGTATAGTGGTTAGCGACCCTGACTGCTGTGCCGAATCCCGGGGAAGACATGAATGTTTGTAAATGTATAGTGCCTGCGCGGCATGGGGTACTCTAAAATAGTCGTCGAGCCGCAAGTCCTCTCGTGTGGTTGGTGGAAGGGGAAGAGAGGTGGGAGGCCTCTGACCACCCCCAGAGTGTTCTGCCTCTAAATTGGGGTGGAATCGAGCCAAATCGTACTGTCACCTGTATGGTGCTCAAAGCTACGACTAACGACAGGCGTCACTTAGCCCTTTGCCATGATGAATTTCGTGGGCCTCGATCTGGCCTTTGCCGATCAGGTGGCATTAGTAACAACAACATAATACTTATGAATTTTGCATCATGATGCAGCAATATGATATAAAAATTATTAAATGCTAAATTTGTTTTAATTTTATTTCTTAGAATTAAATGTTTTATTGTATGAATTATTTGAGTAATCCTATTTTTTATACATGCATGTGTATATATATATAATTTAACCTAAGTCCGAAATTGCTTTCTGACTCGCTAGGTTCTTTTTTGTAGTTCCTTTGTATTTTTCTATAAATTCGATCTTCATGTTTTGCTTTTATATTTTTTATTACGTTATTTCTTGTTTTTTTTGTTAATTTAAATTTTTTTTATTATATATATATATATATATATATATTAAAATTAAAATTTTTAAAATATTATAATAATTTTTATATCTCCTAAATTTTATTTTTTTTATTCCTAAAATTTTTTTTAAAACAATTTTCTCCCCCAATTCATTTATTTAGCCTCCAATAGGGAAAGAAAACCATTCAGAGACACCACGACATTTTCAATCCGGATTCAACCATTCATATTCCAGGACGTCGAGCAGATTTATACGCTGTCACCATTTTCCACATAAACCTGACGAAATCTTTCCTCCTGCTGCAATTTTTTTCCCTCTGTTATTTCCCATCGTACATTAAATAAATCTGTGGGCACTGCTATGTGGATTGCTTAATCGGTATTTTTTCGCTGCCTTACCCCTCTTCGTACCCCATTGTGATGAGTGGGGCATGTCGCAGGGAAAGGGGCGCAAGGGTCGTGGATGTGGGTCTACCCTCTTATGCCCCGTGTGATACAATGCCATATGTAGGAATGGAGGGATTAAAGAAAGGACCCCGTGACCCGGAGAAGTTCGATTTTTTTACTTTTAATGCTCTATTTCAAATCACGTAGAATGATAATGTTTTTACTTTAGTCGCCTAACCGTTTAGATCAACCGTTCGATGTCAGGCCGTATCTTCTCCTAAGCGGAGGTTATTGTGTGTACTAAGGAAATGATGTTATTTTATACCGAAAATTATGTTAAGAATATAAAAAATGTCGTTATTAAGGTGTATAAGATTTTATTTAATTTCCCGCTGTTCTTTCATGCGAGTATGGATACATTCGTTTAAATGGGTTACGCTTTTTCTTTGACGTGGAAAAATTTTGTTATTCTTTTAATAATGGTTATTAAATTACCCGTATCTGTGTGCAACAAATTTTCAAACTTCAGAAGCACACTGCTTTGTTCGTAAAAGGAAAAAGTTCATGTAAATAAAGTAAGTGTAAGTGTTTCAAGTATTTTCCATGTAGGTAATAGTTTCTTTCCTTGCAGAAATACAAATATGCATTGGTTTATTTGTATGGCCTTGAAATGTGACTCTTAGAAGTATTTCATAATAAGTGTAAAGGGGGGATCGTATTGTGTGAAGTGTGTAATGTTTCATTACTTTCCTATTGTTTTTTCTGTGTGAATGCATTCTGTTCAAAAGTAGAATCAGTGGAATTATTATCAGTATTTCATCAGATATTCTAATGATATTTTGCAAATAGGTTTGAATACTTTGGGGAAAAAAATATATATGAGTAATTTTTCCAAAAACAGTCTTTATTATCTGTATAATTTTTGTTTTTGTTTTTCAAAAGATTCATAAATATTGCTGAATTTTTTTTAATACCGTGTATTTCTGAATATAAGCCGCGATCCATGTATATATAAGCCCTTAAGTTCCTTTTTTCTTCAAAAATTTACCCAATATTCGAAATTCGTATGTAGGCGGAATTGAAACGAAAAACTTCCATAGCTTTTTCAAACATGTTGCCATGGAAGAGAAAAGTTTGTTCTACGAGTAAAACTGTGGAATATTTTCCAATCAAATTGCTTTTAAATAAAACTCCATCAACATTTTTTATCTAATACTCCATCGGAAGCTGACGCATTTTTTTTTTAACTTTCTATCTTGTTAATATCTCAGCTGGTCGTACTTTCTGCGCATTTTTTTTGTCTGAACATGTGCAGGAAGAGAATTTTGCATACGGTGCATGATCGTCGACCTTTGTTCCACGTTCTGGAGAAAAAACTCACTAGACGATGATCATATGCATTCAGACATCTGTATGAGAAAATGAGAATTTTATGAACAATTCAGAAACTCGAATTTCGACAACAATTTTGAAGAATTTACGATTTTTTAAGAGTAATATTTCCATTCTAAGTACCCAAAAATTCAAGATTAAAACCGCTTGCGCATGGCTAACAAAAAATGTTTATTAACAAAAAAAACCTACGCGTTTAAAAAAAGTTCCAAAAATTCTCGGCTTGTGCACGGAAATATACGGTATTTAAATAGTTCATAACTTTCCATATTATCACAATAATAATATTAAAATCAATGGCGAAATTATATAATTAACTGAATTACTAAATATGATTTTCAGCAAGTTGAAAGGAAACTCTATTACCCCAGGATTTAATTGCAACGTTTGCTTCAAAATCTGTAATATTTTCATATCATTAGCATTTATCCATTTAATCTCTTCCAAATACAAAAAGATCATGTATATTTTGATTTGAATAACAATATCGGTAAAAAAAATTTTTAGAACATTCTACTTTTTTTTGTCAATAATAAACTATCTGCATGCATACGTATTTATAATTCCCTCATTATTTTTATCGAATTTCGTTTATTTATCTTTTTTATTATTATTATTTTGACTCCATCAAATCTTTTCCTGCGCAAATTCTATCCACTTCGTCGTTAGGGTTTTTCATAATGACGTGTCATTCTCTCTTCTCATTATTAACGACATTCTCTCTCTCTTTCTCGTCGAGCCTAATAATCGTAATTTCATTAAAGTCATTCGGATTCCGATAATGAGTTATTAGTCTCGATTTCGTTCATTCCCTTTCTTCATCATTAAGAAATAAATGGCAGGCACGACGAAATGATAGGCCTATGTGACCATTAATCGATGGATGGCAGTCGTAAATGGGTCCAGATCTGGAATGCTACCGTGAAATAGTCAATACTTCGCATTCTGTATTTATTGAGATGTGTTTTTGTTTATGTCACATTCTTTTATGGAGTCGTGATGTGGTTTAAGTTTGCTGCTTAGGACCTAAATGCTTAAAGGCGAAATTAAGCAGCATGATTCGACGAAAATTTGATGTGAATTTTCTGCATTAAATCTGTAGGAAATGTCATTATACATCCTAAATTATCTATGAGAAAAAAAGTAATGATTCTATTTCCATATTTTTATGAAGGTACTATGTTTTGTTTATTTATGTTGAATTTCATTACCGTTCTGAGGTGAAGGGCAATATTATTATCGGCAGTGGCGCACACAGAAATTTTTCAGGGGAGTCGAGGGTCGAGCCATTCTTGTGTCATACCCAAATACACTGCCAAGCGTATTATTTTGATTTTATCGATTGTCAAGAACAAAAAACAGTAAAAATTATTAATAACAAATAATTAAATTACCAAAATTAATCATTATTTTACGAACTATATACATATGGTAGTGACTTGGTCTGTTAATTTTAGTGTCTTTTCTATTTAAGTTAACACCAGCGGATAATATAAAACACACACATTTATTATTCTCGAGGAGTATCTTAGCCACTACGCCAAAACGATCGTCATCGCGTGGAGGCTATTACTGGTTTATATCGATATCACACCACCACATACACATAAGATAATAATCAATCGAAAAAAAAATCAAAAGTGATGGGTAAAAGGTTTGGACTCCCCTCTCCCTCCTCCTCCTCACTGATTGTTGGGGATAGTTATTAGAGCATGTATAGCCCTGTTGAGCTCTAATCTACCTTTAAGTTTAAGATGGCTGTGATAAATTCTCTGATATCCCGTGCTAATTAAAATAGATTTAAGTGTAGAAAATTTAAATAATTGTGAGGAATTTAGTTTTGAAGAAATTTTTCATTGAAATGTAAGTTTTTAAAAAACTTTAAAAAAGAAAAAAAGGGAAAAATTTTTTTTGGGGATGGGTGGACGGGCCCTACCAATCTGGAAAAAAAAAAAGACCGAATGATGAAAAAATGTTGGATTTGGGTAAGATAACAAGGAAATTTATTGGGCGTCAAAAATGACACTAAAAATATGCTTTTAAAACTTTGAAAATAATCGAAAATTTTTAAAGTGTAAAAAAATTACAAGATTATTAAAGTGTACTCCAAAGTTGTGTGGAACTAAAAAAGTGTAGTTAAGAAATAAAATAAAATGGGTAATTTAGCAGAATTGGGGACTAATCAGAATTTGTCGTGGCTCCTATGAGAATTTATAATAATATTTTTATGTGGGCGGAATATTTTTAATCATCACTTTTATATATATATCAATAAGGAAGAAGCACAACTAGGCAGAATTAGCCACAGTAGTACAATAACAAACTCTTCGCCTTATGAACTAAGATAGCTGGTTTAAACATGTCTCGGGCCCCCAAACCCCGTACCCCTATATTGTGGGGAAAAAGAAATGGGAGTATGAATAAGTCATTATTAAATTAAATATACTAATGTTAATATTATATATATAAGTAAAATTAACAAGGGAAATCGTCTTAATTAATGTAGAAAAAATTTAATTTTATATGAATATAAAGTACTCTCTCTCTATTAAAACATTGAACAAACACAACATTACGAAACCACAACAATCCCATATATTGGTAATCAGTAATCGACTATCTTGTAGTCTTCCAAATTAACTCTGTTACGATTATTTTAAAGGTACTTTTTAAAAATATATCATTTAAAGTTTATTTTTTTAAAACTATTAAATTAGAATCTATTATATGGGGTTTTTTTTTATTAACAGGGAGAAATAAAAATGCGCTAAATATATCTTATCCATAATTACTTCTTACTTTAATTGATTAATTTATTTATTTATACAATTTTTTTCAAGTATACATGATGAGCCTTTGTTTTGTGATAAGCCTCATTAGAAATTTTCTTTTCAATCCGTTTTAATTACTGCTACGTTATCTTTTGAAAAAAAAATAACTCATATATCCGTAACACAAATATCATCTTTCAAACGATGATGTTCTTTGTTGAATTTCAATGCATTTTTTTAAAAGTTTGTAAAAGGAACAATAAATAAGTATGCCCACTGAGAATCATTTTTTTTTAAAGTTTTATTTTCCCTTTTACTTTTCCATTTTACGTAGTCAGTTCTAATTTTCTTCTTTACATCTAACTTAAGTGAAACAATTTAAAAATAAAGATTAATTCACGTAACTTTTTTTCTTCTTAAATTTAAAAAGGAAAAAATAATAAATATCTTTCTGCTTGAAGTTGAAAATAATTCGGAGTATTAGTTTCTTTTATCATTTCTGATAATAGAAATTAATAGAACATCCATTCAACTTAAATTTTTAAAAAAAGCATTGAAAAAATAATAGAAATACTTTTTCTTTTGTATTTCGTTTGAAATGTGGAAAACGTAAACACAGTTGAATTTTTTTCAAAAATAATCAGTAATTGTTTGCTATTAGCTTTATTTGATTTAAAAATTTGATTTTTCCCCAAATCTACAATTAATTTATCGTGTGAGGTTTTCAATCGTACGTACACTCGTTATTATTATTTATTTTTTTAGTGAATCCAGAGGATAATTGAAGCAAGCTTAATTCAATACGATTAATGAGCTAAAATTTTTCAAAAAGTGAGTCATATGTTTTGTACTGAAAGAAATAGTTGCAGTACTTTACTGTTAATGAAAAAAATTATATATTTTTATTTATAAAGTGACCAGTTTTTATTACGATGAAAAAGAGGACGAAAAATTTAAGGAAAAATTACAAAGTAAATGTATGAAACTTTTTATTAATTTTTAAAAAAAATACGCCAATTACACTTACATTCCTTTTAATTATTTATTTAAAAGAATATTTTTCCATTTAATGATTTTTTTTTTGTCAACATATCATTTTCTAATATATTAACATTCAATCTTGATTTCTCACTTGTCCAAAAATCATTACCAGCTTAAAAAACTCTTTCAATTGTGCTGTATTAATTCCAGGGCAGCACAAAGTAAATTCAACAAGAATAACTAAATTTTCATATGGAATGTGCTCATTTTTGAAATGGTTTTAAGTATTTTCACCCATCTTTTATCAATTTCAACATGTTGATTTTCCGTTTGTTCTAATTTATTAGAATTTAAATTTGCATTCAGTCTTCTTTCTTCTTCAAACAGACAATTGTCATCGATTTTAATATCAGGCATTTCTTTCGATAAAAACTCAACACAATTTTCTATATCTGCCCAATTTACTTGCGATGAAGTCGAAAAATACCATTGAAAATTGTTATTTCCTGTGATATTTGTTTCAGACCATTCTTCGGCATATTTCAAACATGTTTGGTTCGTCTCTGAATCCAGATATTAACAGATCAGTATTAAAATATTGAAAAGAGGCGACATTTGAGGAAGGAAGAACTATAAAAGGAGGCGACCACGGTTGGTCCTCTATTATTGCAATGATGAATTTAGAGAAAAGGAATTACCTCCATAGACGGACATTCTTTTATTAGAAAATATATTTGACTCTGAATAATCTGAAAAAATCATACTTGTGACGCTTTTTATCTTATTGTTTTACTCCTAATATTTTACATTGATTTTGTGACTCGGAAATAAATTTCGTCTTAAGGTTGCTTGTTTTTGGAGGTTTTGGTGAGCTGCTGGTGGTTCATGTCGCGTGTTATAGTTACTTGAGAACTATTGGCGACGGGTTTCGTAATCTTGAATCAAATGACAAAGACGACACATATCCTAGCACCCCACTGTCCAAACTTCCACACCACTTTAACATGAGTACTTAAGCCTGACTGATTTAACGCGCAACAGCCGCTCTACATGGGATGGCACCAGGAGATTTAAACCCACGACTTGACAGACTCACCTCCAGCCACGAGTTCGTGATCATCGACATTCGAGAATATTTGGTCAAAATTCTCCACAATAAATGCTGTTAATTAAATCTGAATTCCGCTATTGAATTTATGTTAAAAATGCCTCGATATTTTTCTATAAAAATTTTGTTTGTGTTGGGATTCCGGTTCTTAAATTCAAACGTTAAATTCAACAGCTTTTTCAGTTTCGTTATCATCAAACATGACAATATTTCAGAATAGAATATATATTGTTGAGATTTTAGAAGGATATTTGTGTATATAAAGAAAATGATTTAAATACTTTTAGATAGATTGAACTTGGAAAAACAATCGGTAATTCGCGCGAATTAATATGGAGCTGTCGTAAATCGGTAAAATAGCTCGATTTGGTATCTCGAAATGTGTAAACAGACCTGTTTTGAAAATAAAAATAATGTCGAAAAATGTATTTAATGTATACCTATTAAAATAAATTATTATTCATGTAGCTAGATAATTTTATTTTCCGACAAACGTTATTTTTTTTCTTTAAATATTTAGCTTGAGTAGAAAATCTGGATTTGTTTAGTCTGTTAGTTCTATTCATTTACTATTTATTCTACCAAGGTCTCTTAGGATATTTATACTTCCAAGATACACAAAAACAAGACTGCAGTCTCCTTGGCATCAAACACACAAGTAAATAAAACAAGTATCATAGTCTCATTCTCATTTGTTTCTTTGTAAAATGGTACATTTTCTTCATTTCCTTAAGTCAAGAGCTCCATTCTTAGGTCCTATTTTAATGAGGTGGAAAATCCGATCCATGGCAGGCATGCTTAAGCAGCAAGGCCTTTTTATCTTCATTGCTTACAAAGAGCTTAACTCCGGTCATGCTGTGCCATTGCTAAAAGAAAAGAATTCAAGAAAAACAGCGCAGTTAGTGGCTTTTTGTTATCATTTTGACGAGCAAGAGATTGACCAGAGAAAAGCTCCAGGAGCATTAGTTTTTCGTTTCTTTTACTTTTTATTTTGTCCTCTGTCTTCTTTCTTGATGTTGTGTTATTAACTGCTACGGTGAGGTTGAAAGGGGCTGCTCTCTAAATTACCAAAGGGCATGCACGTCGTTCGATTTCATTTACGACTGCACAGATGTGTATGATGCTAATGGATTTTGATAGTATCTTTTGAAGATATTTCCTTGGACATTTAGAAACTAATCAAAATTGATTCTCTTTGCAGCGGTGTTCAACCTTTTACACTTTGGGGAACCCTTTGAATTTACCCTTTTTCTTGAAGGAACATCTATGTCTAAGAGCAGAAAAAATGGAATATCTAAGTTTTATCCTGCTCAAATTTACACAAAATTATTTGCATCTTTATATATTTTCTCACTATACTAACTTCTTAGTAAGATAATGAAAATAGGGTAGTTAATGTTTTTTCCCCTAATATAAATGCTATGGATAATAAACAAAAACAGCAATATTTTTAGATTATAACAAATTAATAAGAAGAAAAACATTTTAATGGTTTGGCTGAATCAAATGACATTACATGTTTCGCAACTCCTTTGGCCATTTCAGGATATTCTTTTGACTTTTACGAAATGTAACCTTCATGTGACTTTTAGGAAATTTAAGATTTTATTTTATCCGTAAAATATTTACTTATATTTATTTTTACAAGTAAACTGCCTTTAAGAATTCAATTTTTTATAAAAATTATAATTTTACTAAAGTTTTGGCGCATTGCTTCACTTGCATAAACAACCCATGTCGAAGTTCTAGGGTTCCGTGGAATCCAGGTGGAAGACTTTTGCTCTGCTGGATTAATATTATAATGGTTATGTACTTTTTTGTCGCGTTTAATGGTTCCTTTGAATGAAACATTTATACTGTCACTTTTATTCTTAAATTATTTTTTTTAAATAATTGCTAACGTATAATTTTCATCATCCAGTTTGTTCCAGCAGTTTCTTAGAATATTTTATCCTAGCGCCGTGAATACAATTTACCAAACCTACACACATATGTTCAACACGAAATGTATATCTGATTAGAAGACTTTCGAAAACCCATCGCATTTCGCTTTGTGACTCTATGTACTTTAACACAAACGATGATTGATCTTCTTCCACGGCTCGGTGTACATTATTTTCACATTTCTCGACATACCATCCATAAATCCGTTGACAAGCTGTCAAAATTCTTTGAACCATCTGTCCATTCGCCCTAAACCAAACCTACATTTCACTTGCAGTTTACTGCAGAAGTTTATTCCTTTTGTCCGACTGTTGCTATGTCTAGGTACACCTTTTTTACCGACACGGAGCAAGTTTTCTGTTGGAGGGAAGAAAGCAAGAAAGAACCTGCCCATATGTTCCACCTAGGAAATGCCTTTTGTGTGGATTATGTTTGGAAACTGCTCCGATTTTTATTTTCTCTGCAGGGGTTCGCTCTGTAACAGTGGGACCCTTTGTGTCCATTGAGTAGAATTCTAAGGCCTCCTGCCATTGCCTCCCGAGGATCTACATGGTTAAATACCGGGGTCTTGTTGTGGGTTGTCCCGCTTAGCAAAGGTTAACGATGTCTTTTTATTACGCCGAAGTGACGTTAACGATGTATTCGATTTCTTATTTACCAGCTGCTGTGCCGCGCGTTAGGTGTTCTCTCTGGCATTGACGTAATGAGGTATAAAGTGGCACAAAGCAAGCGCAATATAAATATCCATAAATAGGTCCAGCTATTTTGGTGCATAGCTATAGCCTTTGTTTTCTATTCAGATGCAATGAGTAGGAAAATAAGTACGAATAATACTCGTTGTGTTTAATTCGTTAAAGAATTGATTGCATTATGCTTTGCTGAAATATATTTTTAAATAAAATATTAACGTTGTTTTGTCCGAGTTCATGTGGTGTAAGCTTTAAATGGTTGAATTGGATCAGTAACTTTTTTTTTTTTTTTATTTCGCCTTTGATTAAGAATTGTTTGTTGAAAGCTTTTGTATTTATTGTTGTATGGTTGCCATCTTTCTTATTTGTTTCCCTTTGATAATTCAATAGAGATCGGATAATTTTTATGGAAATTACTGCTATTTTGTTTTATTGACATTATCTTAGAATTTTTTTGTATCACCTAACTGTTTTTTCAGTCTCTATTATTTCTCTATTATTTAATTTAAAATTTAATATGCATTTTAAAACATCACATTTGAAAATTCTTGAACTGTGTTCTAAATAATAAAATATGAAGGAAGTTATGGTGGTTATTAAGTTGTAAGGGAGACTTGAAATCACAGGATTCAAATTTCATTAAATGACGATTCAAGAGTAGGAGATTTATTAGTTTATGTCTTTGATAAATATTTAATAAATTGCATTTGTAGGTTTTTTTAATTATTGGAGACTATTTTTTTAATTAGTAAATACTTCATCATTGTTATTGAGGGTCTGGAAATTTCTACATCTTATAATAAATCACTTCTGATATTTAAATTTGACCTTTTCATTTGTAGTGAATTGAAAAAAAAATCAATTATATTTCTCATTCTTTAAATATACATTAGACAGTAGCAAACCAAAGAATGTTTCCAGAAAAATTTTATCCTTAATCTCTTTTAAAAGCAAAATTTATTTTTATCTTGAGCTTAATACGTTAATCCTTATCACGTAATCTTATTAACGTGTCAAGTTCAGGTGTTTTGGATTGATCCGATACCAGATGTTTTCCAGATTTCTTTTGACTGTATTTCAACACAAAACAACATCACAGCTTACTTAAATTTCGAAATTGTTTACCACCTTTTAATTTCCAGCAATAATGCCAACGCCGCTGACGTATCGCCTCCATCTATCACAAAAACCACAATATTTATCATCGGCTTTCGAAGGCGTTACTTTTCCGCCCCGGAAATATCAACCCCTCATCATATTGCACAGCTAGACCACAAAAATGTTGGTTGACAATTCATCTTAGGGACATTTTTCATGGAATTACCGTGAGGGATGCAATTGCTAACCCACTTAGCATGCAACGCTATTCTGCTGTACCTGAACCACAAGATTCATAATCACAGCATTACGTATTATTTGTCCTAATCAATAATTTTCGTTTCCCTGGTTTAAAAGCAGCCTTATTGGAGCCCCGGGGCTCTCTAAGGCTTGGTTAATCGTGCTCTGTGATGCGAGACGAAACAACGGTTTATGAGTAAGTAGAACCCGGAATAAATATTTCGGGTCGCTGTTAAGTCCGTTTGCAGTCCGTTCGATACCTCATTGTTATAATTTAATGCGTCTCTTCAGGCAACACTTGAGTGGCTGGAATTTCTATTTTCGGGAACAGGAGGATTTGTAGAAAGATGTATGGTCACGATGTGGTTTTCTTTCTTTGTGTTTTATGTTTTGGTTCTCTTTCAGGCGTACCGACGAAAATTTCGGTTTCTGAATGTATTCGTTATGTACAATACAATAGAAATGGAATAAGTTTATGAAAAATTTATATATTGTAATTGATATTAGTTTCACGAGTAATATATATATATCGATTCTATCAATTGTGTTTGTTGTTATGAGTTAATTTAACCCTTTATGTACCGACGGTACTTATAAGTACCACTCACTTTAAAATTACATAGAATAAACATTTTCACGAATATTCTGACGATACTTAGCAGAAATATTCCTTGAAATTCACTCTTCCAAGATATATGGCAGCACGGGTTCTATGATGATTATTTTAGCGGGGAAGGCGAATAGTTTTATAGCAGAAATTGCGTTTTCAGCGGATTGCGAAGATTAGCATTTTTGTCCCGAAAAAATACTTAATGTCAAAATTTAAGTGTCTTTTTTTTTGTATGTTAATAAAGACCTTAGAAAACTATTTGATTATTTATTTTAAGTGAGCAGTATATATAATTAATTTTACTGTTGAATATATTTAATTAATTAATTAGGTCTAACGGATTAAATTTCCTCAAATTGAGTATTTTGTTGATGTATTTCCCTTAATTTTCAATGTAGTGATCCAAAAAAAAAAAGTATTTCATGAAAAAAACTGCAGTAAATCATAATGCGGTACATAAAGGGTTAACAAAGCTACTATTTTAGAATTTAACCATAATATTTACAATTATTTTTGATTTCTGACAGAGGATACAGAAACATTTGTGAATGTTATTTTTCAACCCTCAGCCTGCTATATTCTTTGTATGCCGTACCATCCGTATTGAACTTTTAGTGGTTCTTTATACTTTAATGTTAATTTTAAATTTTCTTTTATATTACAAGCTTTATATTTGTTAATTGTGTTTGATTATGTTTTGGTTATTGTTCGTAAGGCTTCTTTATGTATATAATCATGCATCAAATACTAAATTTCCATAAATCTAATAATGAAAAATAAACTCTAAGCAGAAATATAGCAAGGCATTTTAGGTCACAATTAGATGTCCACAATAATATAATAGAAAACTTTTAATCTTAGAAATCAAGAATATAGAATTAAAATTAGTTGTAAAGCTCCAACCTTTCCCTAATTAACATCACTGGGAAGAAAAGAATAGAAAATAGTATATAAATAATTTAACTAATTTCTGAAAATACTTAACTCAATTATTATAATAGCAACATAAAAGTCTACACCCTATTAGAAACAAAAAAAAGTGATAAAATATTTGGGAAAAATCAAATTTAAAAAATAATAAAAGATGACTTTTGAGCAGCAAATATTAAGCGAATTCGAGTTCGTTAAAGCATCCATAACAGGGAAGGAAATAAAGAAAAATGTTCAAAAGTTCTTTTAAAAGAATTATAAATTTAACATGAAAGATACGCAAACCATATGTAAATTTTAAATGTATTTGATTTGGAAGTACAAAATGTCTGTATATAATTAAAAAAAATAAGAGGTTTATAGAATTTAAAAATTACCAAATAAAATAAATGATGCCAACATCTAGCGAAAGCAAAATGGTAAAGGGTACGGAGAATTTAGAAACAAAAACTAATTTAAAAGCAAATAGTAAAAAAGAAAAGAAAATCTTATGAGAAACCAAGTATATTGAACTTATTACGAATGTATGGAAAAAGAAAATTAATCAGATAGTCATGATCTAAACAGTTAACTAAAATTGTTACATAGTAAATAATTAAGAATAATATTTCTATGAATAGAAAGATGAATTTTTCTGTCAAAAATATTATATACTATTTAATTTACTGTCTATAACATTCAAAATTATATCAAGGCAATCCGTTATACGTGGGTTATCGTTAGTTTTAATTTGGCTCAGATAATTAAGAGAAAAATCAATACTAAGAATATATTCATTATTTTTACCAAAAACAATCAAATCGCACTATTCGTTTTTTCTTATTCATTTATTTATAACCATTATTCTGATAGTAATATATTCGTATTTCCATTAGGCACGAGAAAAATTATTTACGCATTTGTGCACTTAGTCATTTTTTATAAGATAATTCAGTAGTGTAGTGTATAAATTTCTAAAAAATATATTAATTCAATTTTTCACCATCATTCTCCTTTTGAATTTATAGGAATGCGGTTATAAATAGTTTGATAATTTCATTCCCTTCTGAATAATCTATTTCTCCCTCTTCAAGAATTGGAGCAAAAATATTTAATACATTTTTGAATTCAAAATTAGTACACTGTTCTTCAATCATTTTCACTGTATCTAACGACATAAGGAAAATGTCCTGAATCCATAGGAATTCAAAATTCTTGCTGAAAAATATTTCCCAGAATATGTTTTTGATGTCAGCCGCTGAGAAAGAAAAAAGAAACTTCAAAAAGAAGGGAAAGAAAAAAAATACTTTTTTTGCGTAACATGCCTCTTCTAAACTGCAACATTCTGATCCAGAGGAAGGGAGGGGAAAAAACGCGCGTCGCAATTTTCACCCCTGAAATACAATATCGTCTGTCTCGCTACCGAGCAAGAAGACGAGAAGGGCTTCGATGAGTATTGAGTTGCTGAGGGGTGTACGAAGAAGGAAGGGATGCTGGCAGGGGTGTTGAAAGATCCGCGTGTGGATAATGACCATCGGAATGAAGACATTTTCTCTCACTGGAAGCATTCTCTTCGTTGTTATTTGGACAGCTGCTACACTGTTTCTAGGTTCGGTAGGGAGATGTAAACAGTTCCCAGTAGACTTTGTTTGGGCTTAGGAAACAAAATTCTGAAATTTAGTAGACAGTAGAGTTCTGTGTTGGAATAAGTTGTTCTGTATTGAGTAACGCATGCCGCTTGTGCATAGTTTGAGGTTTGTCATTCATCTTGTACCCGGCGGCTGTTAGTGTCTTTTTTTTTTTGCATTTTATGTATAAATAAAGCGGAATTTCCTCGTATGACTGTACTAATTTTTTTCTTACCAGCATGTTCTACTATTTTTGTGCCATAAGTATTGTCATGATTAACGCCAGTTTACATTTATTTTAAATTTAAGTGACATTTTTGTATAGCTGTTATATTTTTGTTGTAAAGAGGTACATAAAATTGAGCTGTTTTAGAGATCACCTGATGAATTTCGGAGAAAAATTAAAACAGTGGATCATTTCCCAATTATTTAAGTTTGTTTTTGTCGACTTCTTTAAAAAAATGTTTGTACTTATTAAAATAATTATCTACAATTGTAGACTTTATTTATACACCTTTTATTGTAAATCTAAATATTTTTTTACATTTTTAAAATTGTTTGGGGAGATGAAATAGTCATTTATCGATAAATATTTTATTGTTCAATTGGACTACAGATATTTCTATTAATAAAATTAGAATAATGAAATAATGAAACTTTTATGTTTTTTTTTTTTCTCTTTCAGTATTTTGACTGATTAATAAGCAAATTGTATACTGTTCAAACTTTCTGTGTATTTAATTAAATAATTTATCAAACATGCACTTAATTTCTTATGTATAGTGAGAAAGATTCAAGGACATTTGAATAAGAAATAATGTGTAGCATGCATTGTAATTCTGCTCTCAGTACTAAACAATGGCCCCCCAGGGAATTTTTTGGGGGGGGGGTCGGGGGGAAACCACCATTCTCGTATCGACTCCCAAAAGCTACCCAACATATTTTTTATTTTGTGATTTTCGGGGAAAAAAAACAGAAAAAATTAATTTTTGAAAATAATTTAGCATTAATTTAATTTAAAAAATTAAATTTTAAAAACAAATACTTTTAAATTTTTTCGTATTTTATACGTGGATTTTTAATCAATCGGAAAAAAAAAACAAAGGTTTGGGGGGGGGGGTTCCGGAACCGGAGGGATTGTTGGTTTAAAAAAGCTTTCAGAAAAAACGAATTGCGCCCACCCCGTAGTTGGAAGTGACTGTTGAAAAAAAAATAGCACTGAACCAGGGTACCCAAGGGTTTAGGGGGCACCCCCTAAACCTTTTATTTTTTTGATTGGGAACCCATGAAAATATTTCCCAAATTTTGTTTTGTTTTTAAAATTAATTTTTTCAATTATCAAATTTTTTTTAATTTTTTAGTTTTTGTTAAAAAAACGAAAAATCGAAAAAAT
>BMAV01004812.1:0-26189 GCA_019973955.1 Trichonephila inaurata madagascariensis
AGATAAATTCTTCCCTATTATTGAACTTTTTTAAAATTGTGTGTAATATGGTTAAAATTTTTAATGTTGTTTTAAAAAAGGTTTTTGTTTTAATATTGGTTCCATAGAAATATATCTATTTATTTTTATTGTAATTTTTTAAAAAAGAAACAAAATAAAATTTTCCTTTCTTGACCTAAGAAAATTGACTTTTTAATATATATATTTTAAAAATTTTTGTTTTTCCCCAAAATTCTCTAAACCAAAAAATTTATCAAAATTGAACCCCCCGTGATCGGGTTATCCAATGCTTTTAAAATCTTTTGATTTTTTTGGGGAATCATAGGAACTGCGAGAGCTTTTTTGTCTACACCGAAATCAACACTGCAACTCAACAACCGTTGATAGATGCCGGGTTTGGGGAAAAAGGCCCCCAAAATGGGAAAGGGTGGGCAAGTTGAAAAGGGGGGGGTGGGAAATATCCAAATTTTTCAGGATATGACGCAAGTCACGAAGTCCCGCTTTTCCCCTTTTCTCCCACCGCTACCCGGGATCTTCCGTTCGCTTTTTCTCCCCTAACGCAAAACTGGACAAATTTCTCATTCACACTCAAGCGCAAAGAAGTTTCACTTCAAAATTTCAAATTCAATTCCTACTGAGGTCACCAAAGAAAAATTTTACTTTAGTTACTTTTTATTAAATAATTACAATTAATATAAATATGTATATACATATAACAGAATCCAATATTAAAAAAAAACCCACCTTTTTAAATAAAATTTAAAAAAATGAAAATTTAAAAAATTTTTTTTATTCGAGTTAAAAACAAATTTTTTTAAAAGGATAGTTTGTTAAGTTGAAAAAATTGAATGTTAAAAAGCAAGTAATATAAAAAAAAATTTAAGTCAATTTCTACTTAGGTCAACAAAGAAAATTTTTATTTTAGTTAATTAAATTTAATTAATGAATTAATATTTGAAGAAACTGTATTAACATCAAGTGTCCTCCACTACAAGTTTAAAAAAAATGTAATAGAAGTCAAGAAAAAATTTGTTAGAGAAAACTTACTGGCGCCATCTGTTGCAGCCAATTGTAACTTAGTCAAAAATAACGCAATAAAATTTTTGAATTAAAAATAAAATTTAATAAAGTAATTAATATTTGAAAAAACTGCATAAACGTCAAGTGTCATGCACTACAAGGTTAAAAAAATGTATTTGAGCTTCAGTACATGAATGAAGAGTATTTTATTAACGATAGAAAATTTGAACAAGATATACATATAAATATATATATACGTATAGGGAAGGGGGAACAAAGTAGGTTTAAAAAATTTAAATTAAAGGAAATTTTAAAAAAAAAATTTTGAAATTTTATAGGTAAAATTTGTTAATATATAGGTTTAAAAAATTAGTTATGCGTGTTAATCTTTTTGCGAAATTTTCCATTATGATCATATTTCTTGAGTTCATGCAGTTCTTTGAGGAATTAGCAACACATGAAAAAATATAGTATTTATTTAGTCATAAAATTTTATTGCCAACAGCCATCAACTTAATGAGGTTTCAGGACCAAATGAAAATAAATGATTAAATATGAATCTTCATGGAAACGTATGATTGTAAATTGATACCTTTGCGTGATGACTGTCCCCAAAACAAGAGATCGGTGACATACTATTTGCCATGTGACTAATAAGGTTTTTCCTCCGAATTTTTTCATACCTATTTCGAAATAAGATACCATTTTTGACATTTTTTTAAATTGCAGGTATGCAGGAAAAACTATTATAGGAAATTTATTTTGTTGTTCTTTTTTCTTCTCTCTCTCTTAAATGTTACTTAGTTGTAACGGTATCTTTAAAATATGTTTGAGGCATACATAAAAGCAAGATAATTTGTTAAGGTATCCGACTACTTAAGCTTTATAAAAATACCAAGTTTTTCATTTTCCATTCTCTAGAACAAGAACTACAAGTGTTTTAGTAAAAGTAGATGCCATAACTTTAAAATGCGTTTTACTCGAAATGTGTGTTTTTTTTAAAAAATAATCAATCACAGAGAGAGCAATTGTACGAAAATTTTAAAAATAATTAACTGAATTTTGTGTGTGTGTGTTATTTCTTTTAATGTTAGAAAAAATCATTTATCAATCACGTTTTATTACGACATTTACGGTCCCTTATTGAATATAATCCCGGTTTTTCAATTTCAAAATCGGGATAAAGTGCTCAAGTTTTTGCAAAAATTAAAATATCTCTTACCCTGAAAGTCGTTTCAAAAATTAATGGCTAAATAACACATTAAAATTGAAAAATTGAGAATTTGTTCATAAATGTTTTGCACAGAGTGGGCCCCGTTTAGTAATTTTTTCTAAATTCTTACCAATTTTTTTCATCTTAACAGTAATTTCTTTTTCTCTTCTTAATTTTTGGCATTCTTTTCTTAAAATGTACTAAATAAATCTAAAAACCACAAGAAAATCTCCATATTTTTTTTTTTTAAATTGACGCAAGTAGTCGGATACCTTAAATTAGTGTTCAGACAAATAATATAAAATAAAATAAGTATTCCAAATTATTGTTCTGATTTAGAAATATGTTTTCATAAATTTTTATTCCTATATTCTGGTAAAATAGGTAAAAATTTAAATTTCCTATGATATGTTTCAAATTTATTGATCTAAGCTTAATAATAATTTCATCAGTGAAATTCATATGACGTTATATTTACAAGATAAATGCAATCACATCCAATTAATTAGTTCATGAGCCTCACCGTTGCCAACTTTCATCTTTTCCAGAAACTGTCTTTCAAAAAATACGTATCTATTACCTCAATAATGAAACACATAGGTAAATAAAATTCATTTGATTTAAAAGTATCTGTGTGAAATAAAGATTTCTTTTTCTTTTTGGAATACTTTTATAATAATTTTAATTTTTAAATATCTTTTTCCAGTGATCAAACATGAAATTGTATCTGAATTTAACAAATACAATTTGTCTATTGTCAACTTTGAATTCAATGGAAAACAAGTGGTTTTATTTAATATGTAACCGCTATGAATTTACCCCATTGAATAATATATGAATTTCTTACTGAAAACTTTTTCACTATTTGCTTACATCTATCATTAAAATACAAACCTTATTCCCACTGCTTAGATTTATGCAGTAACTGCTACAATAAATGGTTTGATCATCTTGGCCCCTTCAATTTAAATATAAACTCCATATAATGTTTGAAAAAAACATTTTGTAAATAATTAAGCTTAGTATTTTATCTCATGTATTGAATAAAAGTCTTTAAAAAATGAAGAAATGTTTGCCTTTTCAAATGTTTATATTAACTGTAGTACCATTTAAAAATATATTGCTTCATCGCTTTAAACACGAAAGTATTTTGCAATTTGAAAAAAAAAAATTAAAAAAGCACACACACACAATAAAACTTTATTTTTTTAAAATGATTATTTACTACATATGATATTTATTTCACAAATAACATAAAAATATTCAAAAAAATTTTTAAAAAATATTGATTCATTATTTCTAAACTGGAACTTGTTATTTCTAAGCATATTTGATTTTTGCACAATAATTTAGTACAAAAAAGTTGTTTTATTTTTTATAAATATTTTGATACTTTTAAAAAAAACCCAACTGAAGCTTCTTAATTTGATATTACTTTACCAATGTTTTCTGGAAATAATAATTCTTTAACAATTCAAAATAATATTGACAATATCTGACATACTAAAATTTATTTCGGTATGCTAGGAAAGATTTTTCCTTTTTTAACAACAGATATACCACAATTATTAAAATTATATAAATCACAGTTTTTACTCAGCTTAATGTCAACAAAAACTCTAATTTGGCAATGATAATTTGGGAAAAAGTCATGCTTAATATAAGAATTTTTTTCCATTTGAATTATTACATTATTAGTATGAGGTATTGGGAGTTGTGAGATATATACGATAGAATAAATTTTTACTAAAAAAGCATTCATTATATGGGTAACGGTTCTATTCCGATGTACAAATTAAATACAAAAAATTAATACGCCATTAAGTCAGCCCATAATTTTTGCTTCCATAAGATTTCTTTTTGTGTTCCCGATTTCAAAACATAACTCTTAAAGTACTACACTTACAACTCAAATAAATTCTTTATATTTTATTCAACATAATAAATATTTGTAAAAACGTGAGAAACACTTTTGAACAAAAATATACCATTAATTCTCTCATTTGATCATTTTAACAAATATTTCATTTTTTTTTTCTTCTAAGCACCATACAAAATCGATTGTTGAAAATCGATTTGTGGAACGAGAGAGAGAGAGAAAGATAACAATTAACACTTCACAAATGAAACGATTGATAACAATAACTAATAATTACTAAATGGTAGCTAGTAGTAATCTAGCAATTTAGAATTATTAGATTATAGCAAGCAATCTTTCTTGAAAAAATACTGAAAATGAAATAACACAACTATATTTAAAGATAGATGTTGCAACATTATAACTATTACGAAATGAAAAAGAAAATGACTAGAGTTTTACTACAACCCGAAAATGACTCCTGAATACATTAAAATACAAGTTGTTACAAGCATAACACACAGGAAACAACAGCTGTTTGCAGTAACGGACACTCCTCCATCTACTATCGGAAAATTGTTCTCTCTGTCCACCAACATAGACTTAGCTCTGTCCCAAGAACCATTGTTAGGAAGAGCGGGGATATTCAAAATTGTACACATCACATTATAAATGTCGGTGATGTGCAAAACATCCGTTTTAGTTCCCTTTTTGAAGTCTGAAATACAAATGTTTATTAAATTAGAAAGAATATAAGTTTTTGCTTAAAATTTTATGTGCTTTTCCGTTTCGCCGGCATGAATCTCGCCAAGTTGACATTGTTGGTGAAAAAACACAATATACGCATAAAAAGGTACTTATGTATTGTCACAACAATCGACAACGTTCAAGATAACTTGCCAAGTCGGCAACCCCAATTTCTCATGTGTAGTACGTACAGAATTGGCAATCATGTGCAATTCGGCGCATTCTTATAATGTCCCCAATAGGTTGCGATAACACGTAAGTACCCATAAAAATATGGATAAATATTACACTGGTGTGCAAAACTTAAGCAACAATGTAAAAATTTAGCAGATAGCCATGAAATTGCAGAAAAAGAGGTCTTGAGATCAGTACAGTGAACACGTAAGTCAGTAGAAACGTCATGCGTATGCAAATATCAGGAACAAAACGTCAGAAGCGATGTGAGCGTACGCAAAACGCGTGATGTCGGCGCGCGCTGCTCAACAGTAGAATAAAATAAAAGACGGAGACGCCATTCAACATATTCGCTGCATGTGCCAGTGAGTCAGTTCGTGAAATATGGCTAGAAGAAATCACCTGGACGACTTCACACGTGGAAGAATGGTCGGAAAGCTGGAGGAGGAGCGTACTGTCACCAGTGTAGCTGCAGAGTTCGGAATCAACAAAAGTGTCGTTTCGCGCGCTTGGAAAGCGTTTCAAACTACAGGTACAGCTGTTAGAAAGGTTGGTGGTGGCCCCCCGAGGACGACAACTGCAGGGGATGACCGATATACCATCCTGCAGGTGAAAGAGGTCGACAGCGTCAGCAAGCGCCATTGCTCCAGAAAACTCTGTACAGCAACGGGTCGACAAGTGTCGGTTTACTGCGGCCGGACGCCTTCACAAAGGGGGACCTGTTCGCCTGCCGTCCTGAACGCTGCTTCCGTTGAAAGTTGGTCACCGAAGCCCGTTTACAGTGGGCCAGAGGCACAAAACTGGACAACTGATCAATGGAGTCGTGTCCTCTTTACGGATGAGGTAGGTTCAGTACCAGAAGCGATTCTCAACGCGTTTTGATTTGGAGAGAATCGGGACCCGGTTTTATCCCAGTAACATCAAGGAAAGACTTTCCGTTACGGTGGTCCTGGAGTTCTTGTCTGGGGAGGCATTATGCTGAACGGGCGAACTGAGCTTCAATTTTCGACAGGGGTCTGTAACCGGGATGCTATTGTGAGGAGGTACTTCTTCCCCATGTGCGTCTTTTCCAAGGTGCCATTGTCCCGAAATTCATTTTTATGGATGACAATGCACGGGACATCGCCTTTGCTGTTGAGGAGCTGCTGGAAAGTGAAGATCTCACTCGAATGGATTGGCCAGCGTGCTCCCAGATTTAAATCCCATCGAACATGTGTGGGATGCTTTGGGGAGACTATTGCACACCTTAATTCATCCGGAGAACAACCAACAACTCAAACAGATGTTGATTGAGGAATGGGCACTCCTACCTCAAAAAAATGTTGCACCAGCTGGTTCTGAGTATGCGGAGACGGTGCAAAGCAACCATTGTAGTAAGGGGACGGCATATACCATATTAAGGAACATCTGCTTGTTGTTCTTCCTGTTGGATTGACAATCATGAGCCACGATACTATGCGTTCAATAAAGCTTGTTTTTGTTTGATTCCATACAGTATGCGTTGTATTCCTTTTTCAGCGCCGATGCTTTCGTCATCTTTTACGTACATAATACTCTCACCATTTCCAAATTTCATGTGTCGCTCCAGATGATTTTTCGTGAAGTTATGGCAATAAGCCCACATGTTGCTTAAGTTTTGCACACCAGTATAGTTGTCATTGGTTTTTCATCCAAATTTAATGTATTAGGAAAAAGTCGTTATTAATAAGAAAAGACCAAGACTTGTTTTGAAAATATGGTGGTAAAAGGTTAGCAGCGGGAATATTCCGTTAGTTGTCAGTTGTATCAATTTTGGCGACTTTATCGCCTACACCGGCGAAACGGAAAAGTACCAATTTTTATTACGATTAATTTCGATGGCCTTAATTTTATTTTCATTCCGTGTGATTTATTAGGCTCGGGCCACATTGCAGTCAAACACTATAATTTTGTACAAAATAAACTTGGGTTTTTAGTTTTAAGAATTCAATAAAGTTTGAATGCAGGGTTGGTACCGACTTTTTGCATTCATTTCACTCTCTTGTCAATTCAATACCTATACGAATTTTGCTTGTTGCCAAAGGCCAAAAAAATCCCATATCTCATATCCCGATATTACTTATTGATTAACTCATGCGGATTCGGTTTCAACGCTTACCAGAGTAGGGTTTCCAAGAATTTACTTAGACCTAAAGGTGGAGTGGCTTTGAGTATTATACTGTCGACCATTTCCGTTAAATCGAAAAACGTCGCCAAATGCTTTCATCGTATGCGCTCATTTCATGTGACGTCATAATCATATGATAATAGCAACTTCCCGTAATTTTTAAGCCATTCGGTTTTTAAAACTTCCGTATACGTCTCTTCACACAGATAAAAGAAACTAATAATAATTTACCAAATTCAATCAGCTCATTGTTGTTTTGCAACTTTGTCTTTCAGAAACTTTCTCTTCAAAAATACGTTACGTCAAACAATAATGCATATAAGTAGACAAAAATGCATTTTTAAAAGTATATGCGAAATAGATTTTTATTTTAAAATGTTTTGAAATTTTATTTTTATAAACGGTTTAAAACATTTTTCATTATAAAAATTTTTACAAATGAGAACTCTTTCCAGTACAAGTAATGTTTTACGTATCTCTTTAGATTCAATGGAGAACACGTATTTGTTTTTATCATGTGAGTTCATTACATTGTACCAGAGAACAATTTTCAACAATTGGCTACAAATCATGGCATTTGGCGACGTCTTTTTATTCAAGGAATTGGGTTAAAGAAGTGTAACGTAAGTACCAGATGAAGGTTTTCCCTTAATTTTCCACCCAAATTTTAACATAGCATCACAACTTTTTTTATACCAACGCCAAAAATAAAAAGATTAACCACTTCCTGTATTATTTTAAAACTTTTAACCTTCACGCATGGAAATTCCTTCCATGAAATAAGCCATCGAAACTAAAAAAGTAATGCTACAAAATAGCTGTTATGAAGGTTTACTCACAGACAAAGGGGATAGCAAATATTATTTCTTTCAAAATGTTTACATTCCATGCTTTCATTTTCTTCCTTTTTAAAATAACTCCGAGCATAAAACCAAAATGGTTTTCATTCAATAAAGAAAAATCGCTTTCCTGCTTGAATGTTTTGAAAAAGGGATGAAATATTTTATTTGTAGGTAAAATAATAATCAATAAAACTTTGTATCACTCATAATTTTTGGAAGTGCTTTTTAATTAGTACAATGTGTTTTGCATCCATCTGATTAATAGTATACCGAACTCTTTTTTTTTTTCACACGGTAAATGCGTTCTCAGAAAACGGTACAAAAAAAAAAATCATGTAAAAAAATACATGTGACTTATGATTAATTTGGGGATATATTCCCCAACTTTAAAAAATCGTTTAAGATGAAAAATCTCGAATCATTTTCCCAAGGAATCGTGCAAAAAAGGTTATAATAAAATTCATGTTACATATTTATGAAATAAAAGTAATTCGGTTTTATTACAAAATTTTTTTTAATTAGTGTATAATGAAAATTGAGTCTCAAAAGTACATACAACATATAAAAATGCAAATTGAAATTAAACATTAAGTTACTAACTAACAACTATTCATCGCTACTTGATAACAAGCGTGCAGGTTTATTACGAACTGGATCCAAAATGCTATCAGCAGTTTATGTGTCAGCACAACCGTCGGTTTTGATTCAAATGAAGAATTTCGTTCCTTATTAACGAATTTTTGTTTTGTTTACTGTTGTTCTTATAAAGTCTGTCATTAGTGGCTGTATTTTTGGTTTCTCCAGTTGCTTACATAATTCTTGATGTCCTGCTACACAAAATTAAAGATATGTTGAAATTTTAAGGGGCGTTGGAAAGCTAAAATCTTATTTTTTTGACAATTTGAGATTTTTACATTTTCAAATTGTATAGATTTTAATCTTTCTAAAAATACCTTACTTTAACCTCTAGGGCAATTAGAAGCCCTTAAAACCTACTTTTAAGTAATCGGTGAAACTGGGCCACGCCCATTTGAATGGCGACAAATGTAAACAAAGTACTTAGTTTTTTTTACCTTAAAAGTTGTGTGAACGTCCTGATATAAACCAAAACATGTATCTTTTTATTGTAAATTGAGCATTTTATTTTTTATTTCTAATACATGATTAGAGTTTCACTGTATACATTAAAGAATAAATTTATCTCAAAGCGTAAGTTTTGATTTTCGATATTACCTTTTCTGAGAAGCTACTGACTGGGTAGTCTTTTTATGATATATTTACCAATGATGGGGCTAATACATACTGGAAATGAGCTTTTGTAAAAAACAAAGTGCATGGGCCCTCTTACAAATTTTTTACGTGAAAAATGGGTCAAATTTCGCAATGTTTGATAAAATATTTCATAAATTATTTAAAAAAAAACTCAAAACTAGCTAGAAGCTCATTTCAGTGCAATAAGAAAGGAGTACTTTAATTGTATGAAAAATTTCAAGCATGTACATACAACAGATTTTGAGAAAAGGTACATCGAAAACAGCCAATTTAACATTGTCAGTATATATATATAGAGAGAGAGATTTCCAACTTCCCTTAATGCACGCTGTTATGTCAATATTAAATCTAAATAAACCATTATCGATTGGCGAAGTAGTATATGAACTACTCGTGAAGATTAAATGTAAAACCATAATCGTTTGGCGAAGTAGTATATGAACTACTCAACAAGATAAAATGTAAATAATGTTCTTAATTTGCTGTTCTATGAATAAAAATGCTTTTTATTCGAATAAATGACGGCTTAGTTTGTTTTGGTGCCGTAAAATTAATTTAAAACGTAACTTGAACACGTATAACACGCTGTATGTCAGGATCATGAGTAAGAAAGTGCTGTTCCATACTTGTAGCAAATATTTCAAGCCCTTGCGAATTAAATCAGCTGTTAATAGCTGAACTTCACCTTCGACTTCTTCATTATTATAAACTATCATAAATTCAATTATATCGTCCTCATTCCATTCAAAGGGTATAAATTCTCAGATTTTGGCGGATTCATGCTAAAACAAAAAATTCGTGTAAAAAAATCGTTCAATTCGTGAAATCGTATTATTTCAAAATCGTGTAAAAAAGACCGTGCAAAAAAAAAAAAGAAAAAAAGAGTCGAGTGTACCTTTAAGGTATCCGAATACGTTGAAAATGACCAAATTCGGTCAAGACAGATATTTTTTGTTTTTATTTTATTGAACAGATATCTTTTTGACTTTTCGAAACTTATACTTTGTTTTGTTCCTGCACTTCCCTAGACGGCAAGCTACAACCAATTTTATAAAGTTAGAAAAACCGGAAGTGGGTCTTTGATCTACCAGAAGTGGGCATTTAAATTTTTCAAAATCTATCATGGCGAGTCTGATAACTCAAAATATTGCAAATGTATTTCTATAAAACTTTTTCAAACCTGATATTTATGCTATTTTCTAGAGAATGTACTAAAATATTTCTTATTGTATGAATACTTTTTGAGTTAGGGCTTGTTATTTAAATAACGGTCTCATAAAGAATGGGATTTTTCTTACAATGTTTACTCAACCAGCTCTAAAATTTTCAGATTTTAATAAAACATTAAAATTTTAGTACATTCTCTAGATAAATGTATCTAATTTGTTTTGGTGTAATACTTTTACTAATATAAGTTTATTATTTTTTTCACTAATTGCTTTGAAGTTTTACAAAAATATTGCTAAAATTTCACTTATAATTGTGATTTTTGTGAAATTTAGGCAATTTATTTTAAATATTGTTGGTTAAATATTAGTACTTATTGGTATTGAGTTCTAAAAAAGCATTTATAATGTTTAAATATGTTATTTTGTCAAAAAGTACTCCCAACGTGTTCGGATACTAATAAATTTAAATTTGGAAATGATTATTTTTTGATACATTTATAGTTTATTTATTACCTGGTCCAGTTGCAAGAAATATTGTTCTCATATCTTCTACTTCTTCTGGATCATAACCATGATGACCGACAAATTTATCGCCATTTGATACTTTCTGTGGATCTCCCAACTAGTAAAAAAATCAAAAAAAACTTAGAATTAAGTAATTCTTAGTAAGAGTCTAAGTCTAAGTAACTATGAATTTAACAATATAGTCTAACTACACAAAAATTCAGTAAATTTAACCATTAGACACAGTAATTTTTGTGTAATTTCGATATGAAACGTTTTCATATCAATGATTGATTATATGAAAATCATTACAAAAATGTGTCATAGAACTTTCTCACAGTACATGTTTTTAAAGTTTCATTGAAACCTTTCCAGGATACGGATCATTAAAGTTATAAAAACAATACATTTAGTCATGGGATTACAAAACTCTGATTACAAAAGTTTGACACCAACAAATAAAATCGTTGAATATATTTAATTATCCGTAAACGCATTGTCTGTACCACCTTTAATGAGTAAATTTTTTTTTAATATTTGCTAAAATTTATCCCCTTTAGGTGATTGATGAAGAATAAAATCGAAACAGCTAAAATATACACACATTTGAAATATACAAAAGCTATTCTGTATAAATACACTGCTGTCCATCGTAAATGCAACACCCTGAAGGAAGCATGCAAATAACATGAAATTTACAACATACATTAGCGGAGGTGAGATATGCAAATGATTAGAATTTCAGCGCAGACACACATCACGTGCGCCTGTGGTGCCACCTCAAAGCGCCATTTAAGGCTTGGAGATTTCGACGATTTCAAGTTCGGCATTGTGTTTTTCTTGTGGTTTTCACAAAACGATCAGTTATGTCTCGTAGAAAACAGCTATCAGATTTTGATCAAGTATCCGAGTTCGACAGAGGAAGTATAGTGGACTACCGAGATTGTGGATTATCTTTCAGGGGAAATCGGTAGTCGTGTTGGACGAAACCAAACAACTGTAAAGTGGATACGTGACCGTTGGATGGGAGGTACGACGGACCGACGTGGTCGATCGCATCCCACCTCAGTGCACCACCACTTCACGTGAGGACAGACAAATTGTGCACATGGCAGTGACGGATCGCTCTGTCACACATGCGAACCATAGCACAGCACATTGAGTCTGTAACGCATCATTCAGTGTCTGCGCGTACCATTCGACGCCGTTTACAGCAGAGTGGTCCTTCCATAGAAGACGTCCATTGCTGTAGTCACGCCGGCGCAGAACCACAGACGTCTCCGCCAATGGTGCGATGAGAAGGATGTGGGCGGCAGAAATGAAGTGAAAGTTGTCTTTACCACTGACGAGTCACGCACCTGTCTGCAACACCACGATGGTCGGATTCGAGTTTGGAGACACCGTGGAGAGAAGATGCTGAACTTAGCCTGCGCTATGCACCACCACACACTGGTCCTGTACTGGGTATTATGGTATGGGCGGTATTGGATATACTCTCGCACTCCTCTAGTATGCATTTACCAGTACTTTAAACAGCCAACTGCTACATCTCGAGGTGTTGGAGCCAGTTGTCCTTCCCTTACAGCTGGGGCTTGGCCACAGCCATATTTCAACAGGATAATGCGCGACCACACGTGGTTCTTCGTCACAAAGGTTCTTCGTCAATCACCTGATTGAATTGCTTCCCTGGCCGGCTCACGCTCCGGATCTTTCGCATATAGAAAACATGTGGTTCATGGTTTCTCAACGATTGACAAGAGATTTACACCCCTCTCCAGCTCCCACGCCGTCCTCAGCACGGCGGCGATGTGTGGAAGCTGCTTGGTCTACTGTACCACGAACGCATCCGAGTCTCTTTGAATCAATGCCGAGGCGTGTGGCGGCGGTGGAGTCTCAATAGTGGCTACTCTGGCTACTGATTCAGGCAGAAACCACGCTACAGAAGTCTATAAATTTAATCACATTTGATGCTTGGTCAACATCGGTATCTGTTCGAAATAAATTTTGTTGTGCTATCTTTTGTCTTTCTCGGTGTTGCATTTACGGTGGTCAGCAATGTATTTATCTGAATAGGAATGTTCAGTTTTAAAACCAAAATTCTCCTTTCACATATTTCAACGAATGATCTTAATTTAGTTAAGAAATGTACTTACAAAACACAGAATTAACGCGTAAAAAACTCACCCGGTCAATATAATATCCTTGCTTGGCTATCAAAATTAGAGGCGCCGTTTTCGAGCTACCTTTTAAATGGTACTTTTCTGGTAAGTCTTCTTTCTTGTATATTCGCAATCCTTCTATTTTATCGGCAGATATTTCTTGGACCAACTAAAATACAAATTATATTGCATTTTAAATCACATTATATTTATAAACGATTTCATAAAACAAAATTTAAGCAATGAATTTGCATTATTTTATTTGCTTTAAAATGATAAAATCTCATACAAAAAATAATTTGTTTCTGAGATTTCATTAAAAATTATGGTACTAACGTGTTTAGTCCTCCGTCCGTTTTCACCAAATCAAAAACCGTCGCCAAATGCTGCATTATTATTAGCAAATAATGAAAAAAATTCTTGTACATGCTCAAATGCAATAACTAGGTAAATTCTTCAAAATCTTGGCACAAACTCCTTAAAATTTTCGCCAATTTTCTGGTAAACAGGTACCAAAAAAATAATTAATTTAGCTTTATATGTAATTTCTAAGAATGATTTATTTTCTAAATTAATTATTTTTCCATTTTTTTATAAATTAACATAAGAAAAAAAATGTAAAACTTTCGAACATCTTTTTAATCCTGATACTTCACATTTTTTATCAAAAATACAACATTTTATTTTATCTTAAAAATTTCCACAAAAGACCTATTTTCTAAGATAAAACTATACTTTTAAAATAAAAAGTCTTAATAAATTTAACGAAAAAAAAATCAGTATGAAAAGAACAAAATAATTTTATATTCTTTGGGGGGCACAAACTTTGCTGAAACTTGTCTAACTTCGCAATTATATTTTGTAACACGAACGTCAAATGAATAAGCTAATATATACTTTATGTACTTTAAACCATGAAATGCGCAATTTATTTCAACAATGAGATATACATTCCATAAAAGGCAAGATAAACCATTTGCCAGTTCCATAACACAACACACTCTTTGAAAACAATAAATAATATATTTAATAAAAGAAACCATACTTCAGAGTTTCGTGATTTTTTTAAAAACTTCAGCATGAAGAATAAATAAATGACCGCATACTAAGCAAATGTGCTCTCACTAGACTTCATTGTTTGTATCCTTTTTTCTTCTTTTTTAGAAAATTCTTTCCTGAAAGCTTGGTAAAATTTGAAATGACAATTCAACATTAATCAAGATAATCTGAATTAAATGTCTAGAAAGAAAATGAAACTGAACGGTCAAGAACAATTTATAATATTTAAAACATTCTTAGAACGATGTAGACTACATGATTGTGTAGTCATACAATGTCATGTTATCAAATAAAATTGCTTTCATGAATCGCTGAACAGAAATTGTATTCATGATTACTATACCCTAACGCTTTCGCAACTTCGTATGAGATTTAGAAGTGAAACACTGAAGAGGAAGTTATAGCAATGACCGGAAAGACTATTTAAATCTTTTTTTTTCGATGAAGAAAAATTACGCATCCTGTTAAGATTGCTTTATAAATTTTCAATCACTAAGAACTCTAGGCTATAAACATCGCCATCACGAAAAAACAACAAAAAACGTTAAACTTTCTTTTGAAATTAAAATGCTTAAGTTATCCGGGACTACGTTCGGAACCGTGATTTAAAAAAGCACGTAAATGGATAATTTTCATGATATTTAGTGTCACTTAGATCAGAATACATGTATAAAATTGTTTTAAGGACATTTTGACAAAAAAAATGATTTAAATACAATATTTCGGCAAAAAATGAACTTAGAATAACCTTTTTTCAAAATGTTCTCCTTTTGAGAAAAATGCTTCTATTACAATAATATTTTGCTTGTATATAGCTCAGACCTCTGTACAGAGGCTCAACTGTGATTTTTGAAAAATTCACATTATTTTCAGAGTTATAACCATTTTAAATAATTATCGGCGCTTTTTTCTTAAAATTTCTCCCCTCTGCTGTCGTAAAACATGGATAAACCCACTTCTAAGTTATATTTTTCAAAAATTCTAGTTGAGCCTCTGCACAGAGGTCTGAGCTATATACAGGCAAAATATTATTATAATAGAAGCATTTTTCACAAAAGGAAAATATTTTGAAAATGGGTCTTTAAATGTTCCTTTTTTGTCAAAATAGTGTACTTAAATAATTTTTTATTGTAATACTATTCTTAAAATAATTTTATATACATTTTCTAATCTAAACGACACTAAATATCATAAATATTATCCATTTATACGCTTTTGCAAAATGACTGTTCCGAACGTAGTCGCATACCTTAAGCGAATGCTTTCGGAACCGTGATTTTGTGAGAAAGCGAAATAAAAAATAAATTCATGATATAGTCATAAGATTAGAATCAAAGAATTCTAAAAACCACTTTTTATTATTATTTTTTTAGATTATATGGCCTAAATTCATATGACGTAACAGTCACATGTTAAATACAATCACGTATTTCCAGCCAGTCAATTCATAAATTCATGTGACGACATAGTCCCATGATACATGCAATCACGTGTTTCCAGGCAATGAGTTTTATCGTCTCACTGTTGCCAGCTTTAGATTTTTTCAAAAACTTTCGTTCAAAAATTACATGTTAGTTAATAGTAATAAAAATACATAGGCAACAAAATGCAGATGATTTTAAAAAAACCACGTAATGTGAAAAAAAAAATTTTTATTTTTATTTTGAAAAAACTTTTTTAAGAATCTTAATATTTGGATATGTTTACCCAATCATCGATTTTGAAACTGCACCTGAATTTTATAAGTACAAGAAGTACATGTTTAATGTCAGTTTTGAATTCAATAGAAAACAAGTGGTTACATTTACCGTGTGGCCATCATGAATTAAGAGCATTAAGCCGCATTCACACCAAGGCAGCCAGCTTCGAGCGTTTAGCCAATCAGAGACTTCATCTTGCCCGAGATGAAGTCTCTGATTGGCCAGACGCTCAAAGTTCGACGCTGACAGCCTTGGTGTGAATTTAGCTTTGGTTCTGTAAAATAGTTTCCTTTTGCCCATTAAAAATTATCCACAAAACAAAAACTTTGTGCTGCCTGAACTTTATATATACAATGATGTAAATAATAATAATAATTTTTATATAATAAAATTAGAATATTCCATAATTTTAATAGGTAATCATTGAAAAGTTAATGAGATATAAGATATACGAATATTAAGGTTACTACCTTGTTTAACATTCCAGGTTGAGGAATTATTGCTGAGAATCCTCCATAGTCCATTTGATGTTTTATGCTTGGTGCATATTTTTTCAGATCAATATGCCTAACTACGTTTGCTCTGGTGTCAGTCATACCGTGATCAGACACAACCATGATATTGACCTGAAAATACAGGCAATATTTAAAGCATTCAAAAACACATTTATAAATAAACGTTAAATATCGAACAACTAATAAATAATTTCTTAATCAGTAGCAGGTAATTTAATTATAGTAATAATGTGTTGGATCTTATTTTAGCCCACACTTTTATTTATCGCCAACGGCGAATTATTATCTTTGTATTGGATAGAAGTCCAGTGTAGAAAAATATAAGCTGTGGAACAATTTGGCATAATTCTTTGCCAAAGATATGGGTTAAAATAGGATTTCGCTTTCATGTGTTTAAATTAAAATATTGAAGAAATAATTATATTCAAATCAATTTTTCAATGTTGGAAAAACAAATAAACTATATTTGAAAATTTTAAGCACAAAGACTAGTTTTTACACAACTTTTCTCCATTTTTTCGTTCTTGTTTTGGTAATTTTTTGTAAATAACAATGAACTCTGTTTTAAATTATAAAAAAAAAAAAAAAAAAGGTACGGAAAAAGTATTATCTTTCATAATATGTTGAATTTCAAAGGTATTCCTTCACAATATTTCTTTAAAAATCTTCTCGTGATCACGTGATACCCCTGCTCAACACAATTCTAACCAAAATTACAGAAATAATTCTTTTATTCTTCCTGGTACTTTAAAAGCTTCATACAAAACTTTTTTTTTCAACTGACCCATTTTGAAAGGTCTCAATAGTTGAGTAAAGATGTATTATTGAACTGAACTGAACTCAGTGGCGCAACAGTCCATAGAAGGCCAAGTCTCAGTTTTCGTAACCTTGGGCGCTAAGGAACGTGAGTAGGTGGTCAGTCAGATGTGAAACCTCCAAAGTTCAGTTCCCAAGCAAAAATTTGATACTCATTTATCGACCCATTGAAGGGATGAAAAGCTGAGTCAACCTTACCCAGTCCGGGGTTTGAACCCCAGGCCTGTGACGTGGAAGCCCGATACGCTACCCCTCTACCCCTGGGCTTAAATAAGATAAATTAATGAAATAATATTTTTTCAATAATAATACACCTTTTGACCTTGAGGAAGATTATCAATCTAAATTAAATTTAATAAGATATAAGAGCAAATATGTTTGAAGTTCAAGACTTCTCCATTTTGTTTTAGTTGCGTAAAAAATAATTGAAATTTAGTTTAAAAATCAAAAAAATCCTAAAGTTGTGTTAAATAGTAGTTTCTTTTCTATTTAATATTCTTACGTCATATTGAAGATGGGCCTCTCTTATTTTCTGTTGCATCTTGTACAATATTTCATCCACATCTTGAAGAGCCTTTTTTACATCGGATGATTTGGGCCCATTATAATGACCTAAATTAAGTACAAAAAATACAGAGAACTTTTACATAGCCGATGGAAACATGAGGAATCAACTAGAAGTCAAAATGACAAGTATAAAAATTAAAATTTTATTGCATATGTTAACTTAAAGTGTATAATTAATTCAATTATTTCTTCGAATACCTAGGTATTTCATAAAATAATTGACCAAGCTTGTGATACCCCCCGACCCGGGGGTACCATCTCTTCATCTACGTGACCTAGATTTGTAGGAGAAAATGATTGATCACTCAAGTTAGTCATAACCAAACTAATTTATTATTATTCCAATATATTGATTCAAACAACACAAGTCTTAAAATATAGGGATACAATCAGGAGTGATATAACGTATTTCTAAATTCTAAGTAAGTAGCACATGGAATCCTAACCACTTATCTTTATTAGAAGTTATCCTAAGAATCTTTATCTGCCTTAGATTCCTTAACACTCTAAAGCCCGTTCTATAATAACGCTTCTATATTTAATATCTTACCAAAACAGCTCACGGCGTCCAGCATCTCAGCTTCCTTTCTCTAGGAGTTGCGGAAGTAAATATCATTGGAGCTGACCGAGCTATCGGGGTTCGAGAAGGATCATCACAAGGAGCTCCGACTGAAGCTAAGTGATTTTCAATAATTTTATATGTCGGATTAAGTGTTAGAATTTCAGATTGCTCCCAGAGTAAAGTTATAAAGTTGTATATTTTCATAAAAGTTTTAGATAGAATAAAAGTAGCTATTTTTAAGATCATGTCTGCTTCTTCTCCAAACCCTCTAACAGCCACGACCTTCGGGTCGAGACAATACTATGAAACAACTAGTCATTAATAAATTAGCTAATGATAAAATGAAAAATACACAATTTAATACTAAAACAAGTCCAATGTTACTTAAATTCCTTAATAATGAATAGTTACAGTGTCGCGAAAAATGGATTTCATATTGAGAATAGATTAATTGATATAAATAATAACAAAAACAGAAAATATAATTAAATAATTTTGCTAGATTAGTTAAACAGAAATAATAATAATAAAAAAATAACAGAGAATATATTGAATTCCACTAAAACACGGTTTTTACGTTCCTAAAATTGACGAATCCATGAAACACAGATAAAAGAACTACTGCAAAAAAAAAAAAAAGTAGTTAAGATTCTAAAAATTAGAAAACATGTATTTAAGTCTTTATAACTGAGAAAAAATATATTTATTAAGGCAATTTTCATCAAAAATATTACATACTGAATGACACAAAGTTTTAAAAACATACGTAACCCTAAACACGTGAGAGGAATTCAAAAGAATTATATTCCGGTTAGGATTATTTAAGTTAGTGTTCTATTTTACCGTTTCTACAATTTATTTATACCAAATTAGACAGAACATAACAAGCACAACTTATTTATTCCATTTAGTAGAAGTAGTATTTTGCTTTAATTTCCCCTTTTCCATCAAATTAAAAAAAATAAATAAATTGCTTGGATTTTTTTTTTTTAATTATGAGAAATTGTTAAGAAAGCTGATACAGAGCTATTGATCAAGCCTCGTGAATTTTATTCATTTATTCTGTTTGAAAGTTCAGTTATATATAAACCAAACCATATAAAAACGAATTAAATATTGATTTACATCGCGAACAAACTGTAGCAGACGAAAAATAAAAACTAAATCGCAACTCTTGATCAATAGCGCTGTATATCTAATTTCTCCATATTTCTTTACATGATCAATAACTATATGTGTTTAAAAATTGATTATTATACACTCTCTTACCATTAAAATCCACAGAGCTATAATACATGAGAACTAAAGATAATCTATCATCTTCAAATCTCTTGGAATACTTGAACATTTCGATAAAATCATCTATTCTTTCCTGGAAATCAGTAGTCACTTCTTTGATGGGAGGACCATCATAATATTGCCTCTCGCATATCGTAGGGTGGGCGCCTTTTATCTCAACTTCGCATCCAGCCCACCAGTAAAGTGCAGATTTTTTGTTATTTTTTTCTGCAGTAATCCATATGGGCTCGGCATCGTTCCACCAGTGAGGATCTGCAGCACCAGCTGCAGGAATCATTTCGAAAAAGCCAATGGTATAAGTGTCGTAAAAGTATCGCCAAATGAAACTATGGCTTTGCAGATCTAGAATAAGTAACGGAAAGAGTATGTTTGTTAAGTAAAAATTTAATGCCAATCAAGAAATTTTATCCATTATGACATTATTTCACAACATCATCGTCATCCCATAAATGGTTATAAACGCGGGTTGTATGAATGTTTGTTATTCTTTCAAGGAAAAACAACAGAATGGATTTTAATGAAACTTTGCAATGATATAGCTTATACATCAAAATAACGCATAGGATATAATTTATAAAGATGTGTGAAATTCTCCAAAAAAACGATATCGTCACAGTGAAAAATCTGCCATCTTCGCAAAAGCTCAGCAGCATATATTCATCTTTTAGTAGCCAAAAACCTTCCTGTTTATTTTGGTTCGTACGCCATGCCCTCAGTGCCCTCTCTCTCGCTTTTAATTTATTTCTTCTTGACCGTAAATTCCACTTTTTTTTTTGTAATTTCACAAACTATATTTTGAAGGAGAGATAAGGCGAAGATTTTTAACATATAAATATAACAGAAAGTTATATTAAATGTACTGCACAATCCAGATGGTTAAATTATTTACACTATTTTAAGCCGTTCATTACACAAAATTTGTAACAATGCTACTTCTAAGGAGCAGAGTATTCCGTTTAGAAGTGCGTTTTGAAAAAATTTGAATCACAAGAGAAAGCCATGTATTAAGTAAAAAATCCTTTTATTAGCTACAGATTCATAGACTTTGCAATTTATGGAATTTAATATGCTTGTTTGTATATATAGAGAGAGGAGAGGCAAGTGGTATATATATAAGGTTATATGAGAAACAAATAAGTTTTTGTTTAATTTGCAATTCACGTAAAATTAACTCATTAAAAACTTCATCCTTCAATCTGTATAGTTTAATTTTTCAATTTACCCGTGCGAAGAACGGGTACGCTAGCTAGTATAAAATAATTACGGAATATGTTTGAATTTGTGCTAAAAATATTTATTTATATTGTTTCTAATATTTGAACACATATTTGCAGATCATGAATCATTTCATATATGTGCGAATTTCTGATGCTTACAGATCGAAAATTTTATTATTGTTCTATTTTATCAATCCGTTTTGTTTTCACAATGTATGCGCGGAATCAAAACGAACTCAACAAACTATGGGTTTAATATTTCGAAGTTTGTTCCATTTTTTAAATATTACTGAATTTGAAGTACAAAAATATTCTGATTCTACAAACCAATGACAAATTTTCTACCAAAGGAGTTTTGTATTGTGTAAAACTACGGTAAGTCATACTACTGAATATTCTTGAAAGTCCATGTACCAATCACTCAGCTCTTTTCTGTAAACTACTAGAAACGAGTGTAATGTTTAATCTCTATTGACTTCTTGTGTTATTATAACCGGGAATATATTAGATTTTTTCCTCTCACTTTGAACTAGACCAGAGAATGTAAATAAAAGGCTCCTGAAAGGGAGAAAATTTAATAAAGGACTTTGTAAAATTACACTTCTTAACCCTTGAAAATGTTCTTAGTTTAAATTTTCCTTTGTAGGCTTTTCAAAATCAAAAAATTAATATTTTAAAGTAAATAAATGTGTAATTTTATTGAAATTTTTATTGTTTTGCCTTTGGGGATAAATTATTTATATCTACACTGAAAATTTAAAAAATGAAAAACCTCTCTCATGGCGTTTAATTTTCATGCCATCGCTTATAGTAAAAATATTCAAATTTAAATTATACAATAGTAACTCATGCCAAATCATTTGACTTTTACCTTATATTTTTACGTGAAATTAATTAGTTAATATAGTAATACCGTCATTACTTCTTAAATGTGTTTTATATAATGTATATTTTCACCAAAATAATATTATTGCTTAAATATTAAAGCATAAAATTTTCTAACGAGTGTTTTCATTTTCAATGTTAGATTTTAAATATGGTATAATATTGCAAAATGACAAAAATATTTATAAAAATAAATTTTTTTATCATGATTTTTTTCCCTTGTCATTCTAATTTTATTATATTTGGTGATAAATACAATAAAAATAAATTATTTATCATGCGTTCTAAATTATCAAACGTAATAACTGATTTTTGAGTTATTAGGATTAATAATTACTTAAATGTGAGAAAGCACGTCATTAACCATGATAACTATTTTTTTAGAAAATAAACTTTTATATAAAGTTTTTTTTTAAATTTTTTAAAGGTTATTAAATTTTAAAAATATGTATATATATTTCCTTCTTTATGAAAATTGAACACGAAATAAACGAATAAAACCATTCTTTCCTTTCGCAACATGAATAAAAAAATTATTTACGATGACTCAATAAAAACTAAAACCTTAAGTGGTGACTCAATAAAAGAAACATACAACTCAACATGGAATAAAATTTGCATAAAAGGCACTGATGTTACTCAAAAAAACTTGTTTTTAGTTGTTTGTAATGGCGAGTGATTCACAGAAATTCTAAAATAACAGGTGGTATACATATATAATTGACAGTTCCATTTATCTCTCTCAGAAGCTTTATTGACAGAAAGAAGACTCACCATTAGCTAAACCAATCACAGAGCAAAAAGACAATCGTTTTCAGTATTATTGCAACGCGCTACCACTCAATATTTGGAATAAATTTACATCAACTTCTATTTCAGTTCGTTTGTTTGTTTTAATAGAACAGAGTCGCGAGATATGTGTTATGCAATTTTTTACTCGATAGCCATCATGAACAGATACTAAAATTCTAATTATCCCAAGAGCCCGGGAACTAACTGAATTTTATCTTTATTACTAGATTAGAATTTATTGGTTAAAAGAAAATTGAAATTAGAACTATGATCGTGCGAATCCTACAACTATTGTTCGTAGAATTGTAAAAAAATTCAGCACAACATTTAAAAATTTGTTCAAAAAATATAATTGTTAGCTTTAGTAATCGTATTTAATTTATTCTATATAAATGTACAAAATGTTTAAATTTTCTAACTTGGACGAAAAATTCTATCTCGAAACACTTTGAAATATTTGGAAAAATTTATGTCACACACATGCGGAGATTTGAAAGACTGCCCTAAAATAATGAATTTTGTCTAAAATTGACAACTTTTGTTAATGTTTTTACTTTATACGTCATTTTATTAGCTTTATAAAAGTACCAAGCTTTTTATTTTTCATTCACTAGAACAAAAACTACAAGTGTTTTAGTAAAAGCATATGCCACAACTTCAAGCAAAATGCCAAACTTTAAAATGCGTTTTACTCGAAATATATTTATTCAGAAAATGCTCAAAAAGTTTTGAAAATAATAAACTGAAACTTTTTGTGTATGTTCTGTGTAATAGTTGAAGTGTTTTAACCTTCAGATTTATCAATCACTGTATTACGGCAAAATTTACAGCCCTTTATGTGAATATAATCACTGTTTTTTTTAAAGCAATTTCATGTAATAACAAGGACAAAGTGTTCTAGGTTTTGTAAAAATTAAAATATCTCTTATTCTGAAGGTCATTTCAAAAATGCGAAGCAACATAACAAAATTGAGAATTTGTTCATAAACTTTTTGTATAGAATGGGCCCCCCGATTACATAATTTTTTGTAAATTTTTACCCATTTTTTCCCATTTTAATAATAGTAATTTCTTTTTCTCTTCTTAATAATAATTTCCTTTTTTTACTAAATATATCTAAAAACCACAAAAATTCCCATCTCCATTTTTTTTTAAAAAAAATAGTTGTCGCAAGTTGTCGGATACCTTAAATGTTTTTTAAGAAATGCAAAGTAATATGTCGATTTCTTATAATACTAAAATTGTTTCTCATTTTCAGTAAATCCAGAAATAAATTAGTCTAAGAAATAATTTGAAGATCAAAGATTGAAAATGGTTACCTCGTAAAAGTCTATTGTGCTTGATTGAGAGAGGCATTTATTTATTCATTTCATTTTCTATTATGTTTTTTTATAACAAAGACATTACATTTATACAAATGATTCAAAATAATGAAATATTGATTCATATTTTGTTTCAATATTTTTAAAGGAAAACTTATTACATAAAAGCGTACTACTGTACAAAACCGTGATAACAGATTAGTGTCATTTTATTGGTCTGACTTCCCCCAAGAAAATGCAGAAAATTAAAGGCAGATGTGGAATAAAACAGTAACTAAGTATTCTCAAGAAATTTCCTTCGTCTATCTTTTTTTAATATTCAATTTTATTGATTTTATCATGCAGTTTACATTACATTGCCTGCGATAAATATTTTTAGATTGTTTAAATGTATATCTAATAGCTCTCTAAGTTTTAAAAACATTAAGATTAACTGCGACAGTTCAATAAAAAGATCCATCTTAATAGTAAACTGATAATTCAGAGATTAATTTTTACTGAAATAGCGCGGAAAACTTTTAATAAAAATTGAGGTATTAACCAGCATTTTTAAAGTGCTAATTAGAGTATTCCGATATTTCAAAATTTGAAATCTTTTCTTTCATAAGAAATGCTGTATCCATTGGAAAATCTTTCACTTGCAGCTATAATAAAATAATTGGATTTTTGACAGATCTAGGTTAAAATTCAAAATAAAGATTTACACACCGCAGCAAGTGATATGCACATCACAGATAATGACGTTTAAGAAAAACGTTGTAAATTGTTGATTCACTAACAATGGGTTTCATTTATTTCCGGACACGTGCGGTTTTCATTTTCAGATATTAAAAAAAAGTACGAAACACTTAAAAAAAACAGATATTTTTCACATGTACTATTAGTTTACAAATGTTATGATATTGATTCAATAAAAAATACAATATGCAAACTTTTCCTTCAAAAAAAATATATATAATTTTTCAGACCTCTTATACACTGCTGGCCACCGTAAATGCAACAACAAGAAAGACAAGAGATGGCACAACAAAATTTATTTTGTAGATAACATGTTTGACCAAGTATCAAATGATTTAAATTTTATGTAAACTTCTTTGTGAAGTAGTCTCTTGTCAGAATCAGTAGCCAGAGTGGCTGCCATTGTTGGGAGATCACCGCTGCCACACGACTCGGCATTGATTCAAAGAGACTTTGGATGTTCTTGGGGAACAAAAGCAGCTTTGCTCCCTTGATCTGTGTGGCAGCTGGGGGTGTAATCTTAATCGTTGAGAAAACCGGGGACCCATGTTTTCATCGGCGAAATTTCCGAGAGCGACCCCGCCAGAGAAGCACCAATCTGGTGATTGACGAAAAACCCTTTTTAGAAGAACCAGGGGGCCGCAACCTTTTTGAAATATGGCTGGGCCGCCCGAAGGAAAGGGAAAGGCCGGCCCCAAACCCGGGGGGTTGGCTGTTTAAAGTACTAGAAATGAGTACTAGAGGAGTGCGGGGTGATATCCTACCATCCCATATCATACCCGGTGGGACCAGTGTGGGGGGTTTTTTCGCAGCGTTCACCCTCCCAGGGGTCTCCAGACTGAACCGACCCGTGGTGTTTGGGGACAGATGCGTGTGACTTCGTCAGAAAAACAACTTATTCCCTTCTGCCGCCCATTTTCTTCCGCACCACTGGTGGGGACGTCTGTAATTCTGCGCAAGGGGTAGACCAAGAATGGACGTCTTGCGGACAGACCCCTGTGAAACGGGTTGAAAGCGCAAATGAAGATGCGTTACAGACTCTATGGTTCGTGATTTACTGAGCGATCCGTCACCGCCATGTGCAAATTCCCCTCCTCACGTGGGGTGACCGAGGGGGTGCGATCACCACATCGGTCCGTCGTACCTCCCGCATTTTTCGGTCAAATCCGCATTAAGCCCCCGACTACTGATTTCCCCGAAAAACTAGTCGATACAATGGTAGGCCACGTAATTCCTCTGCCCGGGTACTTGATCAAAAGCTGATCGCTGTTTCTACGAGAATGATTGTTTTGAAAAAAGCAAGAAAAAAAAGTTGCCGAACTTGAAATCGTCGAAATCCCATGCCTTTAGCGCTTTGAGGTGGGCCACAGACGCACGGAGTGTATCTGTGCTGAAATTCAATCATTTCATATCTCACCTGCTATTGTAAATTTCATGTTTTTAGTTTTCCTTTGGGTTGCATTTACGGTGGCCAGCAGTGTTTTTTAATGTTTTTTAAAAATATTTTAATAACTATGTGATTTTTGTTAGTGATGGCAAAAGAAAAGCGGAAAAAAAGTTGGAACAGCGAAGAGCATGGACCGATTGCCCGGGAAAAATGTGATCGGGTTTAT
>BMAV01004813.1:0-28896 GCA_019973955.1 Trichonephila inaurata madagascariensis
GCGGCTACCTAGCCTCCAATGTCCGCGAAATCGACTATTATGGCGGAGGAGGTTTAATGGTCAGGCCAGGCATCATGTTGGATGGCTGTACACCTCTCCGTGTCTTTGAAAGAGGCTTTGTGACTGGTGTAGGGATGAGGTCTTGGAGCCCTATGTTCGCCTTTTCAGGGGTGCATGTGGCCCCGAATTGATTTTAATGGACGATAACGCGAAGAGCTCTTCTGGTCGACGAATTCCTAGAGAATGAGGTTATTCGCCATATGGATTGTTCAGCCAAGTATCCAGATCTCGACCCTATAGAGCATGTCTGGGGCGTACTGTGGAGTGTAATTGGAACTTGCAACCCCTTCCGAAAACCATCCAGGACATGAAAACATTGTTGCTGAACGAGTGGGACCAATTGCCACAAGAACTGATAAATTGCCTTATTTCAAGCATGGCATCCCGCTGTGAGGCCTGCATAGCTTTAAGAGGGGGCCATTTCTTTTGTTTATTCTGCAACCGCTGTTTCATACCTTTCAACTCCAACGAGTGTTACGCACGATCATGTTAATGCATTGCAATTGTTGAATGATTATTTGTTTCGTATTATATCAATGTATGTGCATATCAAGTTTCATTAAAATAGGTCCCGTAATTCGAGAGATAATCGATCAAGTCTGAAAATGCTCTTAATTTCTTGCACCAGTGTAGTACGGTAAATTTATGAAATTATATTATGAAGCGAGACTTCATGCCTTGGCTCTTTTGACAAGAAATTTGACTATAACAACTGAAAATCACCAAATTTGGTATGTATTTAATACTTTTTTGGTGTGTTGAGTAGCAAAGTAACGAAGCACGATTAGCGAAATATACCAATTTTAATGAAGTGTATTCCAATATACTCCATTAGAATATTCACTTTGTAGCTCTATCTTAAAACAGTAACAGCCTCCAGACAGAGTGTCCGGACAGTACACAAAAGTAATCACTTCTGTCATACAATTTAAAATCTTGAGTTCATCTTATCTCATTTTGAACTCATCAAAAAAAAGAACTGCCAGAGAAAAGCTTCATAAACTCAGTATGATTGACGCCGGAGGGTTACCATACGAAATTATTTTCATTGTAGATAAAAAAAAACCCATGTGATAACTGCTAACATAGACATTGCTGATGGCTTAGCCAATGGGGCTGATGGTAAATTGTCACACGTTGAATTGTGTAATCAAAATAGAGTTCTGCGGGTTTGGCTCCTATTTCCAAACATCGTTGGTGTTAAGGCATGAGGAAAAGTGGCTGTTAATGCAAAAAGAATCGGTAGAGAAATGTTTCCTATCAACCGTAGATCTGCAACTGTTCCTCTCAACCGAAATATATCGATTCATATATGCTAAAAAATCCCATTCCCATTGAAATAGCTCTGTCCTCTGACAATCACAAATTGCAGCGAGGGTATTGGATGAAAATACACAAGGCACCTAACAACCTTTTGAGTCGTAGTAGCCTATCCAGATCACGGCTCTAGAAGAACTTTATCGATTATATATCTAAAGATGGAGTCAACGTTTCTTACCAATCAGTGCGACGAATTACAACGAAGCGATGCTTCCATTATAAAAATGAGCTTACAAGTTTATCTATCTTTATCTTACAACTAATCAAATTATGATCAATAAAATGAATGGAAGAATGAAATGAATGATTCTTTTTTCTCTCAACTGCCAAAGTGTAAGAGCATATACACGTGATCTCCATGGTAATATTGTGCAAAAAGCACACATTTTGATGTTATCAGAAACAGGGCTTCGCAATGAGGAATTTGTTGAAATTCAAAATTTTAAACGCATAACATAGTATAGACACCTAAGTATTAATCGTGGGGTTGACGTCGCCATCTATCAAAACGTTCGCCATTCACAACATAAGTTTTTAGCAATCATGATGATTTTGTGAGAAGAAATACCCAGTACGCGTTTACCTAACGGTAAACCCATCGATGTCGTCATGGTTTATATTTCTGTCCATCAGAATGTTACTGACATTTTTGATTATATCCACGAGACATTATTAGCATATACGGATGGAGGTTCTAAACTACTGGGGAAACAGTATCATGTACTTCCACTCAAACTTGGGGGGATTTCAATATTGATTTCGACAAAGATGAAGGATTACGATTAGTACAATTTTTGAAATCAGAGCTTAACTGGGAATTTGTTTCTGGTAAAGCATAGGGGACGACTAGGTATGGTACAACCATTGATGCGATGTTTTCACGATTCGTAAATCACGTATCTAGCGACGTTCATGTATCATACTTTAGTTACCACAAGCTTCTTGTTGCAGTGGTTAATAATGGCGAGAGAATTTAGTTAATACTCACGGTGATATTAATAGCGAAGTAAATCAACTTTCTTAACAATGTATTCATGTACTGTAAGTAACATATATTTATGTAACATAATTGATGCATATTATATATATATATATATATATATATATATATATATATATATATATATATATATATATTATTTTACTGAATCAATATAAAAAATGTGAATAGAATAAAGAAAATAAATGCATGGTTTCAGTATTATATGAGATGCGTTTATTTACCCTGTTTGCCTTCTATATAATCAAAGACAAGCATACTTAAAGAGTAATCTCCAGACGTGCGTCGGAGCCGACACACACAGGGGGTTTTTTTCAGTTTATTGCAAAAATATCCTAACAACATCAATATACTCAATTTCGTAAATTTAATTTTAACAAGTAATAAAAAAAATTTTTTTTAAGTAAATTCCTACTTAGAATGGATGAAGAGAAAGTATTTTATCAATGATTGAAAATTTGAATTATATATATATATATTTTGTTGTATAATTTGTTGTCATTTTAAAAGTAGCTTCATAATGCCTCTCTCATAGAAGTCTTGGCCCTTATTGGCGAAAACATCTAGTAATAGATTTTCCCAATCTTCTCTTGATCCCAATTTCTTATCACTCAGGAATTTTTGCAATGCGAGGAAAAGGTGGTAATCGCTTGGTGCCAGGTTTGGACTATATGGTGGATGCATTAAAACTTCCCAACCAAGCTCCCAGAGGTTCTGGTGAGTCACTACAGAAGTGTGTGGCATGGCGTTGTCCTGATGGAACACAACTCCTCTTCTGTTGGCCAATTCTGGCCGGTTCTGGTCAATCGCTAGCTTCAAACGGTCCAGTTGTTGACAGTAGAGATCTGAATTTAGTGTTTGGCCACGCGGCAGTAACTCCTAATGAATGATTCCTTTCCAGTCCCACCAAATACACAGTAGAACCTTCCTGGCCGTTAGTTCTGATTTGGCCAACGTTTGAGCTGCTTCACCGCTCTTTGACCATGATCGTTTCGCACAATATTGTCGTATGTGATCCACTTCTCATCCTCAGTCACCATCCACTTAAGAAATGGGTCGATTTCGTACCGTTTGGTCAAGGCTTCGCAGATAGAAATTCGATCCATCATGATTTTTGGTGTTAATTGGTGTGGCACCCAAACATGGAGCTTTTTATTGAATCCAACTTTGATCAAATGGCTTAAAACTATTTTACGGTTGATCTTTAGCTCCTGGGTGCTGCTATGACTACTAACATGCCGGTAAAATTCGATTATTTCTGTGATTTTATCGACATTTTCAACGACGGGCCTGCCTGTGCAAGGTGCATCTTTAACATCAAAAATACCTGAAAGGAATCGACGAAACCAAAAATGCACATAATTAGCTGTTACAGTATCGGCAATATAAGCACCATTCGCAATTTCAGCAACCTGGCTTGCATTTTCGTCTTTATCAAAGAAAAACTGTAAAAAGAACTGAATTTTCTCTTTGTTGACTTCCATTTTCGACACCCTGTAATTTACAACAGAAGGGACCAAACAAACAAACAAAAATTTTTTTTAGTGTGAAATGTCATCTCGACGACGAGCATAAATTCGAAATCGTTTGATTGATACTTCACGAGATATCGACACTACAGCCTGTGATATGGTCGATCTTTGTTGACCATATCGTGGGGTTTCAGCATAAGTTAGAGGTGTGGGATTCTCGAAATGAAGAGACATTTTAGAATTCTTAATATGACTTTTATTAAGTTATTAAGAGTTTAACTTAAATTACTTATATATCGAACAAACTTATATGAAGTGAGAATAAACCAAAACACGTAGCCGTAGTTAACACAGATCGCGCAATTGGATCACTTATCTATATAATTATATATTCTGCCTATTCTCATTCCTAATAATATATTCGAATTCGGAAAATAATCTTCCTACCTTGAATTTTCAATCACCGGTTCAATCAACTTCAGATATTCCGTTAGGCTCGAGTACAATGGTATGTACCTTGTATTAATGGCGAGATTTCCGTGATTCTTGGGTAGGCCGTCAATTTACACTTCTACCTTTTCTGAATTGAACTTTCTCTAAATTGCCATCGCGCTTACTAAAACTTCTGTCCTTTTAAAGGTTATCTTATTTGCATCTATCCTTCGTTTCACTTCTTGGATTTTGGTTGGAAAAGATTTGCCATTAATCGTGGCCGTCAAAGAACACAGAGGTTATGTTAGAGAAAGGACGCGTGAGCCGTCACAAGCCATCTACCAAAAAATAATGGATTTCTTTTCCCCCAACTTTATATATTGTTACGAATTTTGTCTAAATAGTGTAAATAATTTGTATTTGGGTGTTTAATGCATTTATATTACTCTATGTTATATTCATTTCATGTTAAAATTGTACTATTCACAAGCAATGCTGCCCCTTACTTTATAATGGCGATTCAATGAGAGCTTGGCGAAATCTTGGCGGTAGAGCTAAGTTGGCATCATTTTTGGCGACTAAGTTGGCAGCCAATTTTGCGACCATGTTGGAGAGTTCGGAACCGTCTGGATTCTTCTAGAACAGGGGTGGCCATACTTTTGGTATCCGTGGTCTACTCCACATTTAAAAAATCGAAGGCGGTCTACCAATGGCAGAGCTAAATTAACGTAAGGTACATTTTTATATATTTATTTTCAGTAACAAGAAAAAAATGGTAAATTATCTAATTTTTCTAAAAAAACTTAATATTAATATTAACAAAATAAAAATTTACTGACGAAAATAATCAAAGTATTCATACATCAAAAATTGACCATCCTATTCATTTCGTTTAGTTGAAATTTGGATATAATCTAAGCATCCCACTTTGTCAAGTTGTTTCTATTTAATTCTCCACTGTAAGACGACAAATTCATTGTATTACTTTGCACAGTTTGTTTTAGGTTTTAAAGCATAAACTGTAGTAAATTTTTATTTTAAATAATTCATTAATTCATAGTCATAAGTCATAAAATAAATTGTTAATATCCGAGGTCATTATCGGGATTTTCACACGGACTACCCAAAATAACTTCGCGGTCGACCGGTTGACGTCTTGGCCACCCCTGTTCTAGAAAGTAGTGGATCTCTCCATTAACGTCACGCTCGATGACACAAGCCGTTATATTTCTGGAAGTTTCTGCCGCGTCTATAAATAGGAGTGCCAGCCGCAACCAGTCAGTCTGATTTTAACCTGAGAATAGTGAGGATTGTTTTGACTAGCGATTAGCTCGGCTGTTCTTGTGAATAATCTTTTACTTACGTGTATTTTTAAACACTGATGATTGTGTTTTATTGCTGTTGAAAGTGTGAAGACCTTCGGGGATTTACTCTGTGAATATTGCTGCTGAATCCTGTATTTAAAGAATTGGATTTTCGATTATAAATTCGCATCGCTCTTAAAGCTTTTTTTTTTTGTGATTGCTTTGCATAAAATCCTCGAACCCTCGGATCTACGTAACAATATATATATATATATATATATATATATATATTTATATTTATATAGAGCAATAAATAAATTAAAATGAAGACTAATAAATCCTAAAACATCTTTAGATCAAACCAAAAAAAAACCATGAATAGGGAACTATTACAAACCAAAAAAGAGAAATTTAGCTATAGTGGAACAACTATTATGATTTCCCGAGCTGTCACTGGCTTAGGACAGTTAGACGGGTTAAACAGTGTTTTGTGAGATCTCAACCTTCCCCTATAGCGGAAATTTTCGACATAATAGCACATGAGATAATCCAAGGCAAAGGCCCAAGCCCACCTGGGTGAATATAATAGCAATAGAATAGAATTGGAATAATAAATTACTATAGGAATTCGGGAGAAATAGACAAATATAAATATGTATAAACAAAATATATTTACAAGAGAGGTTAAACATGATTGTGACCATAATTAATAATAATGAAAATGAGCGAAGAAACTAAAATCTTACCCGAAGTATACGAATCCCAAAAGTGCACTGACTCAATGCACAGAAAAAAAGCAGCATAACTAAGAATAAGGGCGCCATCTATATATGTTTTTAGAAACTAAACTTATTATACGAATATATTAAGAAAATTAAATACTATAAACTAAATAGAAATGAATATATTAAATAATAATCATTAAATAGCTATAATTTTGAAGACAAATATTTATTTATAAAATTAGCTGGATAGTTATAGTCTAGGCAATTTTGAAAGAATTTTTTATAATTATTATTTCTTAGAACTTCTTCAGATACTAAATCATTATTTCTTTTTATATAATTTAGAATAATATTTCTAAAAATGGAAATGTGAAGGGTACTATCCCAATATGGCATTTTTATAACATTAAAATCAAAAGCGTCTCTTTTATCAAAAATATTACTTATTAGAATATTATTTTCAACTTTTAACTGGAGATCTAGGAAGTCTGCTGATTCTATATTGCTATTGGTTTTTAATAATTTCAAGTAGTTTGGATAATAAAAAGAGCATGATTTGTCTGCATTGTTGTAACAATGCACACCCGGTCTGACTAGTTTGGCTGAAAAACTGGTTTTTGACGCCACCTTTTGTCATTGTTTTAACAGTTACATTGTTACAACATTAGAGAGGAATCTAAGTTGACGTCAAAAATCGGTAATTAATTTAATTAAATTTAGTTAATTAATTAATATTTGAAAAAACTGTATTATCATCAAGTGCCATCCAGTATAAGTTTAAAAAATTTATTCGAACTTGATTGGATAAATAGAAAGAATTTTATTAAAGATTGAAAATTTGAACAAGATAAATATAAATAAATATAGAGAGAGTGTAAGCTAATAGTAGGAATTGAAAAATTGCTTCGACTGTGCCGCAATTTTAGTTTGCATCTATGCTCAGAATCTGCTTAGTTAAAGTTAAGGCATCTTCCGCAGTGCAAGAGGTAACGAAATATTTGCAATATACAGTTCATATTAATAGTACACAAAGATGAATTCATTTAATTTCTCTATTAAATCTGTTAAAAATCAATTTATACGTAATTTTGAGATGGCAGTTGCTTTTAGGTTTTAGTTAGATTTCACTAATATTATTCCCATATAGGTTGTTAACAATATGAGAAGAAAGAGGGAAAAAATGGAGCAAATTGAAGAAAATGACTGGTGTTTTAACCAGTCAGTGTGCTATCAGCTTCGAAGAAGTAGTATATTCTATATGCTGTATATTTACAAATCCCACAAGCATATCTGTATTGCTTCTAAAATCGGCCGTGATCGAGTGAAATCTGAAGTGTACGCCAATTTTGGCTATAAATAAAGTGAATGCCACAAGATGAAGATTTATTTTTTAAAAAATCTCCAATATATCCATCTTTTAATCGATAAGTAAATTTGACCAACTGTTTATTAAAGCTTTCCTCCTTGGAAAACGTTTTTACACGCACTTATGCAATAGTGTTCCCTTTTGGCATTTTCTTGCTTTGATGGCTTTTGATTTCTGTTTTATAACTAAAATACCCCGGAAGATGAAAGAAAAAAAAAAAACTCAGGTCGAAATTTGGGCGAAATTTTTCTCTCACCGATCCAGAGTCGCCACTGGAGGACATTATCTCTCGTACCACTGTTACGAAAAATTACAGTAGCGTATCGTTGCATCTACTCAGTAGCCCGTCAGCCGCTGTTATGAGTTCGAAGAGTATTTACGTACTATGGTGATATTGTATGAAACGAAGCACTTGTGTGGCTGCCAGTTCGCCGCTTATGACACGTGCAAAATCGGGGTTGCCAACTTGGCGAGTTAATTTGAAAGTTGACACTGTTGCGATAGTACGTAAGTATCGTTTGAAGAACAGCGTTGCCCTAGGAGATCGGCTACTTTGGTCCCTATTCAGCAATCCCTCAGGGCAGCCCGGGAGTGTAACGAAACACCCCCTTCCGTCTGTAGTGTAAAGGATTGGTAATATTTAACACGGAGTAGAAAAGTCGTGGATCCTCTGAAAAAAAAGTTAGTTTTACAATGAATTATTAAATTAGAGAACTTGGTACTTATTCGTTTCGCCGGCACAGGAGAAAAAGTCGCCAAAATGATACTACCGACTTCAAACTGAATGTTTCAGCTGATAATCTTATACCATCCAGTGTGGTTTAGCAAACTCCTACATATTCCAAAATGGCCAAGAAATAGAGCTAAAGCCGATTTTTGAATCGCCACTGGCCACTACTGCCTGTCCAAGCATTAAAACATAATAGGCATTGCCCAGAGTCCACTCTGTGTGTAAAATGTATAACTCCAACGATGAAATGACGCCATTCATTTGGCACGCTGCCGTGCACTCAGCTCTGGATCCATGTGGAGCAGATATTGGGAGGCCAGACACAAAATGTGTGATTTATAGACTATACGGTGGTTGTGTGTTTTTTTTTATTTTTTTTTCTTATTTTTTTTTTTTTTTGCCCCATTTTGTCAATATTCTCTGTTTTCATTTTTTTGGTTATTTGTAATCGGTCATGGAAAAATAAAAAAAACTCTTTTACCATCTCATTTTCAAAACAAGAGGGTCTTTTTCTTATATTTTTTCATAATACATAAAAACAATGAAAAACTAATGACAACAAATATTTTACAATTTTTGGGGAAATAGTGTAAAAAAATTTTGATTTGAGTGTTTAATGTTTTATATTACTCTAGTTGTATTCATTTCATGTTAAAATTGTGCTACCACAGGCAATGCCCCCTATTTTTAAATAGCATTCAATGAGAACTTGGCGTCGGGGAAGAGCCAAGTTAAAACTTTTTTTCGACCAAGTTGGTGGCCAATTTTTGGTGACTTTGGCGGCCTGTTGGGGTTGGAACCACGTTGGGAGTTTAACCCCTGGCTTGAAAGTGTGGGTCTTCCACTAGTGTCACGTTCAATGACACGAGCGGTTATATTTCTGGGAAATTTTTTCGGCAAAAAAAAAGATGCTCGCCGGTACGGCGATCGCTTTTTTAAAAACCAGCAGTAGTGAGGATTGTTTAAAATTGCGGGTTGTTGGCTGTGCGGGAAAAATTTTCTTTTTTTTTGTGTATTTTAAACACTGATTTTGTTTGATTGCTGTTGAAGGTGTGAAACCTTCGGGTATTTAGTCTGAAAATATCGCCGATGAATCTTGTATTTAAAAAAATTGGGTTGTTGATAAAAATTGCATCGCTTTGAAAACTGTTTATTTTCTTTGGATTGTTTTGCATAAAATCCTATAACCCGGATCTACGTAACAGTTTGGTGTCAGAAATGGGATTTTATGCCAATAACAAGAGCGATGGATAAACAACTGAAGGCTTTGTTGGAAGGCATCAATGGCTTGAAAAGAGGCTATGAAAAAAGGATCAGCAGAAAGGAATGGAGACGTCCCTTCGAGAAGACCTTGCCAGGAGAACAGGAAATACCGCTCAAGAATCAAAAAAAATCGTTAGATCAAGTGTCCACCAACTTACACCCATCGAAAATAGATTTGGCCCCGGGGGGGATGACCGCGTCCGTAAAAGTCAAAGGGTTGATACCGAGATAAAAAAAATAATAGAATTCAAAGAGTCATCTGACGAAAAGACCAGCTGGCAAGACATTGCCCCTTTCCATCCTACAACGAAGCGTTACTGGACTCTTTGGGACTCTACTCGAAATGGTGTTTTATATAGAAAATGGGAGTCTGATCGGAAAAACATTCAGGGGCAATTAATACCCCAAAAGACAAGAGTTTCAACGGCCCTTTAAAACCCATGGAGTCCAACTGGGTCTTTTTGGTGTTAAAGCCCCACAAAAGTTCGTGAGCGCTTCTACGGGAACAAGTGCGGTGACGTGGAAAAGGTTGTGCAAGTGACCCCGGCTCCCTTTTAAAAGGCCCCAGAAACGCACTAGGGAAGAGTTGTCATGGTCTACTTCACTTAATGGCCTGGCTTCCCTTTTCCCACAAAAAGAGGCCTCAACTGTTGCAAAATTCTAGTTCAAACGGGATTTCATATTCGGGTCCCCTAAAACTGCACTCCGTCAAGGGGCTTTGTTCGATTTTGCAAGCGGGTGAAAAGCGCCATCGAAAAAACCCCCGGGACAACAGCCCCCCTTTGACCCATCATGGCATGGTAGGGGGGTTTCAATCGGACAATCCGAAAACCTCCCCTTTGGTATCCAGTAATCAACAGGATACAAAAAATTGCCCCCCTGCCCCTACGGGGGCCGTTCACGAGACCACCGGTTTTCCCCCCCTCCCTTGGCGCCTGGGGTAGTCGATGACCACCCAGGCAATGGAGGAAATACATCATCTGGCTGGGGAAGAATCGGCATGGCTTCCGAAAAATGAAGACCCAATACGGCGGGGGCACCCGGACACGCTTTTCCCCGAAGGCAACAAAAATTTTGATGGAATCCGAAACGTCGCAAAGGACTCTCTCCGAAAATGCAGATCAACTGGAAAAAATCCTAAAAAGACTGAATGAGTTTTGGGAGGATACAGAAATCAACATACCAAAACCGAAGGTAATACATTCAATAGGCGAAACCCCATATATTGGCCAAAATGAATAAAATCCTTAAACTCAGACCATGGTCATTAATTATTTTGTAAATAATGTAAATTATTTCTTTTTTCCCTAATTTTCTTAGTTTTATTTTAATATTGGATTTTATGTTTACATCTCTTCATGTGTTTTGAATTTATTTGTATTGTATATGCTGTGGAATACATTTGTTACCTTATAGGTAATTGTTATGTGAGTAGTTTGCCTATAAATAGATGCCTCTTATTCAGGGATTGTACTGCCCGGGACGTGCAGTCATTGAGGAGGGGGCAGTGTTACGAATTTTGTGTAAATAGTGTAAATAATTTGTATTTGAGTGTTTAGTGCATTTATATTACTCTATGTTGTATTCATTTCATGTTAAAATTTTTGCTACTCAAAAAGCAATGCTGCCTACGTTATATAGCGATTAAAGTAATTTGGGAAACTTGGGGAAGAGCAGGTTGGTATCCAATTTGGCGACTTTGGCGACCCCGTGGGCGAGTTCGGAACCCTCTGGAATTTTCTAGAAAGTAGTGAATCTCTCCATTAGTGTCACGTTCAATGACACAAGCGGTTATATTTCTGGAAGTTTCTGTCACGCTTATAAATAAAGATGCTCGTCGGTACGGCGATCAGTCTTGATTAAATTAGCGAGTAGTGAGGCTTGTTTAGACTAGCGATTAGCTCGGTTGTACTTGTGAATAATCTTTACTTATTTTATTAGTGTATTTTTAACACTGATTATTGTGTTTGATTGTTGTTGAAGGTGTGAAGACCTTCGGATATTTACCCTGTGGATATCTCTGGAATCTTCTAGAAAGTAGTGGATCTCTCTACTAATGTCACGAGCGGTTATATTTCTGGAAGTTTCTGTCGCGCCCATAAATAAAAATGCTCGCCGGTATGGCAATCAGTCTGATTTCAACCAGCGAAGAGTGAAAATAGTTTTGACTAGCGATTAGCTCATCTGTGCTTGTGAATAAGCTGTTACATACGTGTATTTTTAAACACTGGCAATTGTGTTTGAGTGCTTTTGAAGGTATGGAGAGTGAATATTGCTGCTGAATCCTGTATTGAAAGGATTGGATTTTTGATAATAAATTCGCATAGCTCTTGAAGAACTGTTTATTTTCTTTGTGATTGTTTTTGCATAAAATCCTAGAACCCGGATCTGCATCTATTTTTTTTATATGTACATTGTGTGTTGTCGCCAAGAAAGCGAGATTTGCGCCGGCGCAAAGGAAAAGTACCCAAATCATTTTTAAGAATCAAGTTTAAAATGCTATGCTTTAAAAAACCAGTAAAATAATGATCCTTTGAAAAAAAATAGTTTTTAAACATATTCCAATAAACATTTTTGATAAGTAAAAGATATTCTTTTACAAGTATTATACTAAAAAATACTAAAAAAAGTTTTTTAAAAATATTTGTCAAACTGTATATCAAAAGTAATTCGAAACACATATCACTAAACCAGTGCTTCTCAAACTTTCTATATTCACGACCCAATTTTCAATCAGAATTTTCATCGCGCCACCCTTCTTCGTACAATAACAATGTGTTGATTGCAGTAATAATGTATAATACTTTGACGCTAAAGCTACAATAAGACCCTAATTTTAAACCGTACAAAGTATTACGATAAGTATTAAATTTTGTGTATGATAAGCCCGTTGAAAAATCACTAGCAATTATTAAACTTGGTCTTAACTTAGTATTGATACTTAGTATCAAATATATTGCGCCGTACTGATACATTTATATAAGTATACTATATCAGAGTAAATGTGTATTTTTTTTATTATGCCAGAATACATTTTGTTTCTCTTTAGTAAATTGATTATTTTTTAAATAATCTTTATTTTCGATTTTCCGATACGCTCGCGCCCCCTTGTAGGGATATCACACCCCCTAGGTGGAGCGCCCCACAGTTTGAGAAACACTGCACTAAATATATTTCTTGAAGAATATTTTAAAGCTAGTCACAGTATAAAATATAAGCCCGTAAATCATTTTTCAGTCTAAACTAAAAGAAAAGTTATTAAAGTATAAATTTTTTTTCTTCCAACTGCAAATTTTTCAAAGAACGTCTATTCTTAAATGGAATTTCAATATCAAAGGAAGGGGTTAACTTTAGAATTCGTTGCCAAAAGTACATCCTCACTGAAGCAACTATCTCTAAGTCTCTAAAATAACAACGTAAATAAAATTAAAAAACATTAAAAGAAGAAAGAAGCTAAATAGGAAGTAATGGGTGAAACGACATTAAAAACAATAGACATCACAGACACTTTGGGTGCCTAAGGTCCCTTGGAACGAGAGCCCTCATGTTCGGGAAGCGGTTGGCTGAAAGAGAAGTGGGTTCACTTACCTGAACGGAGATGAGGGACCTCATCTTCCGTGGGGGACGCGAAAGAACAAAAGGTGCAATTACCTCAGAGAGGAAAGGTATATCCTCCCAGCCCATGGGCTCCTCTTCTTGGCGGCTACCTGAAAAGAAACACTCACAAAAAGCATTAAAATCTGGCATTGTTACGACAAATGAGGAGAAAGAATGTAGCCAAAAGAAAATGTTAAAACTTATGCCTAACACTAAAGAAAAGTTAAAAAACTAAACTCAAAAACTAAGCTATTCAATAAGATTAATATTTAAAAGGAAGAAACAAAAGAAACTTTGAAATTCAATAGATTTTAAGTCACCAAATACAGAAAACAAGTTCACTTTTTGTGAATTAGCACAGAGCAGTTGTATAACACGTTCAGTCGCAGTGAAATCTCACAGTAAAAGAAAAATTTTCTATAAACTATCCGATTCTATAAATTTCAACCAATCAGGATGAAGCAGTCAGAAGTGAAAGTTGAAGTGCCTAAAGTTTAAAGTCGAATTTTTTTAAATGAATAGCTTGTTATCGCCGTTTTAGCATGGATCACAACGAATATTATATTAATCTTGAAAAATGAAATGTAACTGACTTTCTAAAAAAATAATTGAGCACAGTCGATTTAATTTTGCATTCATATCCTAAAATTTTTATTTAGCAAAACTAAGTTCTTGTTTTCTTAAAATTTAATAAAGAGTATAATTAAAATTTTCATGAATTATTTTATTTGATGAGGCCCAAAATATTTACATCATATCATTATTTTGCATAAGAAATGCGATTTTAAACCGATTAATATATTCAGGAATAGTTAATATTTTCAAGAAGCGAGTTTTCAGTTAATAGTTAGGTATTACTGAAAAAATTTTATAAACATCAGCCGTTTCTGTATGTATGTTTCAAAATAAGAAAATATCACATTTATAGGTCTGAAGAATTTTTTTTTGAAAGAGCTGGCTTGATTGAATATTGGATGGAAGGGAAACATTCCGGGGCCACACCCTAGATTATAACAGAGACGGCCATGCATTGTGATGATGGCTGATGTAATTTGGCCATCGTGCAAAATCCTGATTAGGAAATTGATGTGCTGATTCAGGTGTCAATTTTGTCGTCTGAACATTTCCAGGAAATAAAGTAAAAAGACATTCATTATTAAAGTATATCTTTGAATAGAGCGAATTGCAGGAATATTAAAGTATTCAATGAGAATGCAATTTCGACAATGAAATTTTTAGGATATATATTTCAAAGCAACTGTTAATGTCATTAATCCATTTTTCTCCAATGTGATAAATCAATTTAAAATGACAATGAAAACTGTTTTAAAAAATGTTTGTGGATACTTTTGTAAAAGTATCGACAAACCAGGTCACCTATTCTGTAGCATAGTTCGAGCTAGGTTTATAAGCATAACCGAAAGAATGAGTGTATCAGGACAACGCAAATGCACAAAAGCTTTTGTCGCTCTTTTTTTATGCAATATGGAAACTAAAATGATCGCATAGCTTGATAATTTCTTATTTTTTGCTGCTCATATTTTATTTACATTTTGGATAATTTTTACTTTTGGTTTCTTGTTATTTTATTTTGTAAATGGGTTCTATTGTCTTCTTTTTTTTTTTTTAGTTAGTTAATTTTTTTAAAAAGAAAATTTTATAATCCTCGATTATTTTCATACTCCATATGAAAATTGTTATCTTAAATGGAGGTGGAAATGAATGTGGTTAGCAGAAACTTAAGGTTGTTTACGTATTATCGCAATCCATTGGTGACAATTTCTGAAACGAAGCACATGATTGCCAATTTAAAGTATACAGCACATGCGAAATTGGGGTTGCCAACGTTGGCAATTGTTGCGATAATACGTAAGAACCGACTTAAGCTGCTCATTTTATGAAGTCTTTACACAGCCCAGGGCCGTTTTTATTATCCCCGGTGCCATAGGCACTTCAAACTATTACGCCCCCTCAATATCTCTAGAGCAGCCCCTATTTCAGTTCTTACCTTGCTAGTTTGGTTCTGGAGGGATTTTTCATTAACTATTTTCCCTTTCTTTGTTTTTACTCTGTGTAGAGTCTTTCTATTGTCCACCACCTATAGACCCACCGTGTCCTGGATTGGCAACCATAAGGAAAAGATAGTGACACAGTTTGACCACTTTTGTTCATTTCTTACCTTACAGCATCATGGATCAGCCGCCCATTCACCCCTTTGTAAATTAGTACAGTAAGTTAATGAAATCGTTTTCAATTACAGTATAGAGTATATATCAGTGGCATATCGGAGAGCATTATGGCCCCACTGCAAAGTCAGGTTTTAAGTCCCAAGTAGGATGTTACAAAGGATTTCACAGCCATAACCTTTAGGCCCTCTCTTGATTCGGGGGTGCAAGTTACGCTACTGGTATGCATTATTGTATGAGCTTTTTTCAACTTATTGATTATCATCTTCTTCATCTCTTATCACTTTACTGTCTTTTACTTTTATTGTTGTTGTTGCTCTCTCCATGTCTAGCCAAGCTAGACCAAGTCCATGATCTCTCAAAAAGTCCAACACCATTAGAGGGTATTCATAAAGATCTTGTTTTGAAAGTTCCAGGCAATCAAGAATGTGTTCTGGAGATGCCTGGCAAGAGTTTCTTCAAACGCTGAATGACTGCGAATCAGCCTCAAAAAGGAAAATGTCACTAGGACAACTGTTACGAAGGCTCATTAAAATACGTGCAACGCTCAGCTGAACTCACTTGAGTTTCTGAAGATTTGTCTTGGAGGCACAACAGTAAATCGGCTAACCATACTCCAAAATAGGTCTAATAAGAGCTAAGTAGGTATTTCTAATAGTGAAAGAGTCAGCACCCCAATCGCGGACAGAAATGTATTTCAAAATATTCAGTCTTTTTCTGCTCTTGTGCACGAGATGACCAATGTCTTGAGCTGGAAATTTCTGGGTACACTACAAACCCCAGATATTTAGGATGCTTATCCACTGATAGAGGCGATCCACCCAAGAAGACATTAGGCTGGTATTTATACTGTTTTCTATGAGTGGTAAAGAAACTGGTTGATAACTTCAGAGCATTAAAACACAATTTGTGACTTTCTGCATAGTTCCATACGTCAACAACACTGTTCTCTAGAATAGAAATATCAGCACCAGATTTCCAGATATCGTCGACAAACAAGCCGATCTCACACCTTCTAGAGATAACTTGAACAGAGTAAAGTGAGTGGGACTCAGAACAGATCCCTGGGATAGTCCTTGACTCAGCTTGAATTCTTTGAACATGTAGCTCAAGAAATCATAAAGCCAAGGGAAGGTCCTATCACCGATCCCAAAAGAATCAAAGAATAGTTAGTAATAAATTTCTGTCTCCAGACTGTGTCGAACGCTTTAGAAAGATCCAGAAAAGCTGCAACAGTGTGATGAGTAGGTTTCAAATTGTGAGCATCACGAAACTTTGGACTAAAATACAGCATCTATGTCCCGGATTAAAACCCTACTGCTCCCTTGAGAGAAGGTCACGGGAATGTAGATAAAAGGAAAGTCTCTTTAAAAACATTTTTTCCGTTATCGTACAAGATATGGGGGTAAGAGCTATGAGCCTATAACTTTCGGGGAAGCAAGCGTCTTTCTGTGGTTATCTAATAAGAACGACAGTTGCCCGTTTTTAATCACAAGGCAGGCGTCCTGACTTCCAAGAGATGTTAAAAATGCTTAAGAGTCTACGTCGAAGTCTTTTACTTTTAGACGTCCTTATTCTTTGTTCAGTTACTGTCATTGTATTGGTACAACAAAGGAGTTTTCTTCTAGATTTGATTATCGCAAAATCACACATTAATAATATCATTATACTCAATTTCAAGGGGAATATCATTTTGAGTGCATAGTAACATCAAACTGTTAAGCTTTTCATTTTCTCTATAGTAGATTTCATTTTAGTCTTTACTCTCTAAAGGAGACTTTTCTTTCATGACTCCCTAGGCGGCGATACGTTACCCGTAATTTTAATTTGTCCTCCAAATTTTTGCGCCCCAAATCTTTTGCACTTTAGGCACGTGCCTAGTGTGCCTAAGCGGAAAAGCGTCCCTGTGAAAATATAAATTTGAAGAAAAATCCTATCTCTGGGGAAAAGAAAGAGAAAAACAGTTTTACACATGAAAAAGTCGGTCTAAGTGGAGGGGGAAGAAACCTGTCTGACAAGGAAAAAAAGTGGAAGAAAATTCGAAAAAATGCATTTTAATGACGTAAATATTGAAATCATATTGCGCATACACACACACACACAAGGAAGTGCGAACGTCGAGAGGAAAAGGAGAAATTTCCATGGGGAAAAGTTATACTCTCGCGAAAACCCCGTGCAAGTCGGGCTAAATGGTAAAGAAACAGACCCGACCGACGGGGCAAAGAGGTGGAAAAAATTCGAAAAAGAGAATTTTAATAACATTAATATAGAAATCACGCACACTCCATAAAGTACTGATACCGAGGTGGGGAGAGTAAATTTCAATAAGCATGAGACTGTCGAAAAAGCCCGTGCAAAGCCGGGTCAAGCAGTTAGTTTTATCGTAATAATCATTTTTAAATTACGAGGAATGTTCAATAAGTAATAAGACTAAAATTATATAAAAAAAAGAATACCTTTGGTCTATACCATGGTCTTTTTCAAAATAAATTCCTTGGAATGTAATGCATGTATCCCAACTTTCTGACCACTTCTTAAAAACATGTCCATTTTGAGAGAGCTTCATCAAAATCGCCTCCACAGCCTTTACACATGCTTTGTTGCTTGCAAAATGTTTGCCTCGTAATGGTTTCTTAAGTTGAGGAAACAGGACTGTATGGAGGGTGTGGTAAAATCTCTACATTGTTTTGCTGCGAAACATCCAGTACGCAAAGAGCAATATGTGGTCAGGCATTGTCATGGAGCAATAGGAAGCCATTTCGGAGCAATGGACGTTTCCTTTTAACGCGCTGTATCATTGTTCGCAGGGCATTCGCGTAGTATGAGCCGCTTACGATAGCACCGGGTTCGACAGCGTGTTGTTACACAATTCCTTAATAATCAAAAAAATTATGGTCATAACTTTGTAAGCCAATTTCACAGTTTTTGCTTTCTAGGGAGTAGATGAAGATGGATATCTCCGTTTACTACTTTGTTGTTTTATGGTTGGATCAGTGATACAACCAAGCTTTGTTTGCTGTGAGGAAGCGTTTTAAGATATTGTTGCCTTCTTGTTTCAGTTTTTAATCATATCGTATCATATCAAAGGTCTCTGATGCTGATTTTTGCAGGTTTTTTATTCCATTTCGACAACAGGCTGCGGCTCGTAGGTGCTCGCAAACACGCTTCAGTTCGAGCACGTGATACTCAAGAATATGAGTACACGCCATCTATCGGTAACTTTTGTTCATACAGACAACAAACTTTTCTTATGCTTCAGAAATTAACATTCCGATGAGTGGTTTTGTGGCAGTAAAATTAGTCTTATTACTTATTGAACAGCTTACGTATTTTAACTGCTAAAATTCCTCAAGATTACAGATGAAAGCCTAGTTTAATAATGAATACGAAAGAAAGAAAAAAAGAAATACTTTTTTTGAGTTGATATAAAAGAGAGAAATTTAAGACTCCAACGCTTAAATAAAAAATACAGATAATCCTAAAATTTGTAATTTTTACCTCAAAGTACACTACTGGCCACCTTAAATGCAACAACAAGAAAGACAAGAGATAGCCCAACAAAATTTATTTTGTAGATAACATGTTGACCAAGTATCAAATGATTAAATTTATAGACTTCTATGAAGTGTGGTTCCTGCCAGAATCAGTAGCCAGATTATTTGTTGTCTTAGATCACCGCTGCCACACGCCTCGGCATTGATTCAAAGAGACTTTGGATGTGTTCTTGGGATACAGTAGACCAAGAAGCGTCACGCGTTGCCAAAGTTGATCTGGTGTGGCAGCTAGGGGTGTAATCTGGATCAATCGTTGAGCGACCATGGACCACATGTTTTCTATCGGCGGAAGATCCGGAGAGTGAGCCGGCCAGGGAAGCAATTCAATCTGGTAATTGACGAAGAACCTTTGGACAATGCATGCCACGTGTGGTCACGCATTATCCTGTTGAAAAATGGCTGTGGCCAAGCCCTGAATGTAAGGAAGAACAACTGGCTCCAACACCTCGGAGATGTAGAGCTGGCTGTTTAAAGTACCAACAATGCGTACTAGAGGAGTGAGAGAGTGATATCCAATACCGTCCCATACCATAATACCCGGTGTACGACCAGTGTGGTGGTGCATAACGCAGCTGTTCAGCATCCTCCCCAAGGTTTTCCCGCTCGAATCCGACCATCATGGTGTTGCAGACAGATGGGACTCGTCGTAAAAACAACTTTATTCCTTTCCCCCCCACGTCCTTCTTTTTGCACCTTGGGGGGTGGAACTTCTATGGTTCTACGTAAAGGGGGAGCCAAGCTTGGCGTCTGCGGACGATCCCCTCTGAAAACGGCGTCGAAGGGTTTTTCCCGGAACGATGATGCGTTACAGACTCAATACGCACTATGGTTCGTGATGCGACTGAACGATCCATCCTCCCAAACGCACAATTTGCCTGTCTCCGTGAAGTGGTGCTTGCTTGATTGATTAAATATTAACGTCCCCACTGTTCAGCTACACGGGGCTTTTGGCGACGGCCCCCGTATAATCATGTTCGGCGTGGACGATACCTGAGCTGGCGCCCCCTCTCCTACCACCCAAGGGGAAACGTTTAACTCTTGACAGATTTAACTGCATTGCACCAATTTGGATGAGTTATTTGATTAATTTTCACTGAGTGGGGACGTGAAGTGGTGCACTGAGGTGGATTGATCCCCCCGTCGGTCCGTCGTACCCTCCCATCCAGCGGTTACATATCCCTTTCGTTTTTGGTTTCGTCAAAACGACCCCAACCCCAAAAAGATTATCCCCCAAATCTGGGTGGGACTATCCTTCCTCTTCGAACTCGGATACTTGATCAAAGCTGACCCTTTTGTTTTCTGAGACATAACTGATCGTTTTTAAAAACTAAAAAAAACCCACAATTTCTAAACTTGAAATGGTAAAAATCTCCAAACCTTAAATACGCTTTGGTGGCCCCGACGCGCGTGATGCGTTTGACGTCTCTCGCGTCCTTCTGCTAACATAACTCTTATGTTCTTTGGGGACGATTAATGGCAAAACCTTTCCAACCCCAAACCCAAAAAGATAAACAAAGATAATATGTAAAAGGATATACGGTAAACTTTGATGATAAGAGATATAGCGCGCAAAGGTTTGGGGGAAAAGCTTATTGGTCTTTCAGATCAAAAAGTTAGCAGTCCGATAACTTTGGAAGGAATAAGTCCATTGGGAAAAAAAAGTTGGAAGTCGTATATAAAGGTGACATTAAAATCCCTTGTAGGAAGGGTCTGCAAAAGGTAAATTTAGGAAGGTATTAGGGGTGAAAGGGGTTTTATTTTTATAATTAAGTAAAAGGGATTCGGACGACTTAAATACAAAGGAATTTGGGGGGGTTAACCCACTTTATTAAATTGTAGAAAGGGAAGTAATATAATTATTTTAAAAAAAGTTTATTAAAACATAGCTCATCATTTTTTTCCCAATAACTTAGGGTCCAAAAGTCATACAGGAGGGCCAAGGAACTTGATAAATTTGGGGTTGGTTGAGGGGGAAAATTTTCACCAAAAATTTTTTAGGGCGGGTATTGCAGGTTTATTGAAAAATTGAGAATAACAGGGAGAAATCCCCGAATCTGTTTTTTTTATTAAAAAAGATTTAAAAACGGGAAGGGGGCCAAGATTGGTATTTTTTTTGGGTTCGGTGTTGGGGTGAAATCACCACGGGTTTTTGGAGCTAAGGGTAAATTCGAAATTTTCCCCCAAAAAAAAAAAGAATTCAAACGAATTTAGGAACGGAAAATCAGGAACCATATTTTGTTTTAAAAATTTTTAAAAAATAGGAAGAAGTTTAGAATTGGGGAATGTCCCAAAAACAGAGTTGGTGGATCATTTTTTTGGTTCGGCCACAGACCCAAAAGATTATATGGAAGTGAAAATCCACAAAACACGATACAATTTTTTGGAAGTCTTAGCTAAATTCGAAGAGATATTCTTTCCCCGGGAAATTAAAAAAGGGGTTCTAAAGAACGTTTAAATATAAAAAAGACGGGGTCAAAATGCGCATAGGATCCCAAATTTTTTTGATGCTAATGGGTAGAAACTGGAGGAATTCTGAAGTGGGACGAAAGCCCAAAATAACAGTAAAATGATTTTTACGAGAATAGCCGTAAAAGTAATAGAGGGTTCGGGGAATGGGTTTTCGGGAATAATGATAAAGATTCAACAACGGGGGGTTACTCATTTCGAAAATAGCGAAATGATTTTACAAAAAGGGGACCGTAGAAATAGGGGTTCGAGTAAAAATTTCAGTCGGGCGATAGGATGCAAAGGGACGATTAAATATTGTAAAGGTTAAAGATCAACCTAAAAGGGGTGTCGAAAAAGAGAAAAATTTAAAGGCTTTCTCCGATATGTATATCACCCGTAGAACTTCCACCCGTTCCTTTTTTTTAAATAACACTTTTTTTGAAAGCCTTTTTGGGACCCCCGGAGCAGATAAATCATTTATATGGGGAAGGTATATAGAAAATATTTTTTTCTATAAGCAAAAAAAAAATCGCGACCCCAGGTAATTAAAACCCCGGGGGGTTGCGAAATCCCAAAACATGGGGATAGTGGGGTTTGAATATTCGCATCAGACAATTCAAAAAAATTGGTAAAATTTCATGTGTTGACGGTTTAAAATTACCCATGTATTCTAGGTAAAAGATTTTTATAAGTGGGTCAAAGATAGTATTGGTTTTTGATCAAAAATCGTTGAAAAATTCAGATTCTCAAATAAATAATTTTGGTTGAACCAATTAAAGGGAAAAAGTTGAGATAGATTTATCTAAGAAAAAATTTTTTGGAGGTAGAAAAAAAAAAACTACAAAATTTTTTTAAAAGTATTTTTAAAAGGGGGGTTTTTTTTCAGACAAACCAGGTCTTACTCATTTTTTTATACCATAAAATTGACACGGGAGAAAAAATTTAAATTTGCCATAATCGGGGGTTTAGTACTTATTTCCCGGGGAACAATTAATAACAGAACAGAAAAATGCCCCAAAGAATTGGGTCATATCTATAGATATTTAAAAACCCCCAGAAGATAACTCGGTTAATGCAACGATATGTGAGAATTGGTCCCACGATTTCCGTTTAAGGGGAAGGATTGTTTTTTTTATGCGAAACACGCAACGTCATTGGGAAATGCGTGTATACTTTCCCCAAAATTTTTTAAAGGGGAATGAAATAATAGAAATTTCATGACGAACCAATTTGCTGGACACTTAGGCAGATTTAAAAAGTATATAAAATTCGGGGCGTTTGTTATTTTTTACTGAAAAAAAATTCATTGATCAATATGTCTCTACATGCCATATGTGCCAAGTTAATAACTATAAAAAGCGTTACCAGCTGGTCGATTAAAAACAATTATATCAATTTTCCCAAATGAGATAGTGACGTTAGATTTGTTTGGGCCCCTATCCTATATCGGAATAAGACGTAACCGCTATATTTTTTGTAATAACCGATCATTTCAGCAAAAGGGCTGGGAAAATTTTACCTCTTTAAAAGGGCCCCATCTCGTATAATAGCGGAATTTTTTTTATAACTTTATAATATCGCGTTATGGAGCTCCCAAAAAAATTAATAAGTGATAATGGTCCCCTTTAACCCAAATTTTGAGCACTTAAGTGAAAGATTAGGCATAAGGCATGTGAAGACTGTTGCATATCGACCACAAAACAAAAACGGACTGAAAGGTTAAACGAAAATATAGTGCAAATGATTGCAAATTATGTTTGGGGTCAACACATTTCTTGGGGGGTCAATTCTTGGAATTAGCTTACGCTATTCGTACGGCGGTGAATGAAACAACGGGAAAAAACACCTGCTGAATTTTTTTTTGGTCGAAAAATTTATTACACCATTTTTAAAAACTAGTTTATGATCTCGGGGAAAATTCAAAATTCAAAATACAAAATAGAAAAGAGCTTTTGGGGAAACTAGACTAAGTAAAGAAAATTAAACAGGAAGGTGGGAAAAATATTATAATAGACTAGAAAAAACATAAAATAAAAGGGAAAAAAATTGGGGCTTATTAGAAACACACCCTGTAAGTTCAACAGCCCAAAAAAGTATTGCTAAATTTAAACAAAAAATTTTAGGGACCTTATAGAGTATTAGAAGTTAAAAAAAACAAAATATTGTAATTAAAATCAGGAAAAAGATTAACGGTTAACGTAGATCAAATAAGAATATATGTCATAGGAAATGTGACGAGGTCCAGATAGGGAAAAGGTATCCCCAAAAAAGTATAAGATCAAGTCAAAGGGAAAATCGTACTTCGGAAAAAAGTACATCAAAAAATTAAAAGGTTTACAATATGGGAAAAAAAAATCTGCTTTGCGTAAGTTAGAGGCAAAAAAGGGTTGGTCGCCAATCCCAAAACAATATAAAAATACAGAGAGGACCCATAAAAAAAAATCACAGGTCAGATCCCTTCCCAGTTCATTTGGGAGTGAAAGTAAAAACAAAAGGACAGGTATAATAGGGTATTAAAGATCAGGAATGTCAGGGGCAAGTGGACCACAAAGAAAGTGGCAGAAAGGGACCCAATAACATAAATAAAAAGACAATTTTCATCCAGTACTATTTCTAGAAGTAGAAAAGAAGAGCAGAAGAGAATCAACTGAAGTTCCAATGAAACCACCTACAATCTGAGGCCACGCCGGAGAACAGAACAGGAATCCCGACCAGCCAAGGAGACAACAGGGAAATCAAGAAAGGGACGACAAGGAGATTACAAGCCCTACAACAAGCAAAACAAGAAATTCCAGTGCAACCGAGGAAAGAAAAGTGGGAGCACCTCATCGTTGGAAGTAATGGTTGGAGAACACATATAAAAATCAGGTTGTATTGTTTCATTTTTTATGATCTTCCAACAAGTGGTCGGAAGAATTATTGCAAGAAAGGAAGTCTCGAGGCGGTGCTTAAAAGTTATAAGCCAAGTCAAACACTACAATGAGTGTTTATTTAATTTTGGAACTTTTGACTTGTTAAAAATTTTTTCTGGAGAAAACATTTGTAATCGCACATTTGTTTGCTTCGATGTATGACTTCGTGAGATGCGAAAATTCCTTTGGTTATTTGTTATAATAGTTTATTGAAAAATGTTTGTAATTGTATAATATGTGTATATATATATATATGTTGTTGTATTATTAGTATTATGAGGCATCTGGTTCAGGGGAAACCGGCGTAGTCAGGGCACTAACAATAATAATAACGGCGCTGCGCGGCTCATTTGGGAGTTTTTTAGAACCAGATGTGGGAATGGAGATGAAAATTTATTGTGATATACAAATAATATATAATGAATAATTGTGAAATAGTGATATTATGTAAACATAGAAACAATGACTCAGAAAGTTTTCATTTCAGGGAGACTGACCCGAAAATTATGAAAATATGAAATATACTTTAACAAGAAGGGCGAAATTCCAGCTCCATATGCAGTGTTGATAAAGATGCAAAGATTGGGTCTGCGCACCCAGAAAATTTTCTAGAAAATTTAAGTGTATAGATTATTTTAAGTAATTGGATGTTAAAAGTGAGGTGGGCATGAATTAAACAGTAATTATTAATGTTGGCCTAGTTATTGGAGTAAAATTTATTGTCACGAGTTTAAAAATTTAAAAATTGAATATTAAATTTAATTCAAAAGATAAAGGTAAAAAATTAAAGCCCAAGATAAATTTGGAAATTATAAAAGTTAAAATGAGGATTTAAGTTTAAAAAATTTAAAAAAAAAATCAGAAAAAAAAAGAAATTAAAGAAATGGGAATTTGGACCGTAATTTATTGGGGGATTGAAAACCCCTTTAAAAGTAAATCACTTTTTTCCCTTCTTGGAGGGTTGTGACGTCTCTCCCCTTCTGCTAACATAATTTCCTATGTTCTTTACGGCCCACGATTAATGGCAAAACCTTTCCAACCCAATACCAAAAAGATAAACAAAAAATAATTTTAAATGAGATATATTTTAAAAAGGGTAGAAGCTTTTGATGATAAGAGATATAGCGCGGCAAGTTTAGAGATAGCTTAGTGTGGAATCTTTCAGATAAAAGGTTAGCAGCCCGATAATTTTGGAAGGAAAAAGAAACCCCATTGTAAAAGTTGGGAATCGTCGTATAAAAAAGTGACATTATAGATATCTCCCCAATCACTGTAGGAAGGAGATCTGAAAAAGGGTAATATTTAGGTATAGGAAAGTTAGAGGGGTTGGTTTTATTTATTATAATTAAGAAAAAGGGGGTCTAGTTGCGTGATCTGACTTAAAAAAAAGGTTTTTGGGTGTTAACTCCCCACTTTAATTAAAGTTGTAAAAAGAGTAAAATTTAAAGGGTAATATAAGTTATTCTTAATAAAAATTGTATTAAGAACTACTATGTTTTCATCATTTTTTATAATCCCCCCCCTCTAAACTTAAAGGGATCCCGGGAAAAATAGTCATCACAGGATGGGTATGTCCCCCAAGTCTGCGCTGAAATTCTAATCATTTGCATATCTCACCTCCACTAATGCATGTTGTAAATTTCATGTTATTTGCATGCTTCCTTCAGGGTGTTGCATTTACGGTGGCCAGCAGTGTATATAACACTAGTGCATAATGTGCTTTTATTGCTTCCATTTTTTAATTAAGTTGATGTAATCAGCTCCATGTGTGAATACGTTGATTAAGGATATGAAAATTGCATTTTTTCTAATTTATCACATTTTGACTTATATTTCGTATATTTTCTACTTCCAGCATACTTTTCAAAGTTAAAAATATATTATTAATTAAAATATTTCATGAAAAAAATGAAAATACCGTGATACCCACCGTCCCGAGGGTATCATCTCTTCATCTACGCGACCTAGAATTGTAGGAGGAAATGTTTGATCACCGAAATTCGCCATAATAAATATAATTTATTACTATTCCAATATATTGATCCAAAACAACACAAATTTTCATAGGGATATAATCAGGGGGTGATACTACGTAATTTTTAAATCCCAAGTAAATGGCCTTGAAATCCCAATCACTTTTTCTTTTGGGGAAGTTATTCTAAGAACCTTTATCACCTTTGATTCCCCTTTAAAACACTAAAGGGCCCCTTTTCCCTAATTTCATTCCTTTTTTCCCATTCTTTTTTTTATTCTTCTAACATTCTTCTATTCTACTACTATTCTACTACCATTCTACTACCACGTGAATACTAAAAACTCCTTTTTTATCTATTTTTAAATTTAAACCCATATCCTTTTTTTTTCTTGAGGGGGATTGGATTGAAATAACTCAATTTTGGCCCCAAAGATTCCCCAAGAAGATTAGTGTGAAACGCGATATAGCCCCGTCACAAAACTTAAAGGGATTCACTAAGGAGGGGAAGAATAACTATTAAAAAAAGGACCTAATTTTTGGTATAACTCTGAGTGAGGTGAAAGTTTTTCAAATACTTATGAACAACATTCAAGGACAACTTCATTCAATGTCTATGGGAAAAGTTCGTCCTGCAAGTGGTTGAAGCTAAATTAAATCGTTATCTTTCAAGGCACTGGCATAGCTACTCCTGAGTGGGCTCTGCATCAAAAATTCCTGAGGGCTCTTTTCGTGGGCTCGTAACATTTTACAAATTTTACGCATTTTCTCGGTCCGTATCAATGATATGACTGATACAGCGGTAGTTACGTCCCTGTTTCAAGGTGAATGAAAACAGGAGAATCATTTGTTCTGATTTAGTGACCTAACGGAGAATATTATTCCCCCCCCCACACACACACACAAAGTCATGTTTTGCCTTATAAATTGGTTAAATACGTTCTTGGCGTCAGTGAGGATTTGGGCCCCCTAGAATTTTGTTTCTGTTCATTCAAATTAGACGCGTTAAGTCAGCGTTTCTGAAACTGTGGGGAGAATCCTCTTAAGGAGCGTGATAACTCTACGAAAGGGGGTGAGCATGTTGAAAGTAGAAAACAAAATACACTCATGGACAAAAAAAATTAGAGCACCAAGAAGGAGTCGTCAAAATGAAACGAAATTTTACATACGTAATGACTACTTTTATATAAGTAAAAGATTGGAAATCAAAGAAAAAGGAATATTTATTGCAGAGAAAAAGGTAAAAGAACGGAGGATTTAATACCCTGTTGAACCCCCTCTATAGCGCGAATGCACGATGCGATACGATCGGGCATTGAGACATACAAGTTCTGCGTGATGTCTTGAGACATTTCGTTCTATATTTGCTGTAACCTTGCCTCTAGTCACTCTTGCCGTGTGAGACCGAACATTGTCTTGTTGAAAAATGGTTCCTGGAAGCCGTCGCATGAATGGTATCACATGTGGTTGCAGGATGTCATGGGCATACCATTGGGCTGTCATGGTGCCACGGATCAAAACTAGAGATGACCGTATATTGTAGGCAATGGAACCGTATACCATCACACCAGCTGTGAGAGCGGTTTGTCGCTGTAAAGCAAAGGCAGTATTGAGGCATCCATACACAATCGTGGTCGTGTATGGAGACATGGTCTCCATACACGAACACGATAGTGATGTCATCACTGCTGAGATTGAATCTGGATTCGTCGCTAAAGACGACCTGGTTCCATTCCACTGCATTCCAGTTTCCTCGTGCGTGGCACCACTCCAAACGGAGGCGTCGATGGGTGGGCGTCAAGGGCAGCAGACGTAATGGGACCCGCGATCCCAAATGTTCTTCAGCCAGGTGCCTTCGTATGGTTCGAGAAGACACAGCGGCCCCTACCTGTGCCTGGATGGCGGCCGGTGAAGCAGTTGGCTGTACGCGTGCATTTCTTACGATGGGGTGGTCTTCTCGACGACTGGTCTGTCGTGGGCTTCCTGGGCCTGGTTTTCGTGTAAATGACATCTCACGGATCCACTGGTTCCAATACCTCCTCACAACACAATCAGAGCGGCCTAATTGGCGAATTACTCGCCTAGCTGACACCCCCCCAGCTTCCATCATGCCGATGATTCTCCCCCTCTCAAATTGCGACAACTGCTCATATTGTCTTCGATAACGGCGTAATGGCATGTCTACCTCAGCTCTGCCTTTGTAAACGTTTCAGCACACTCAAACAAGCTTTGGTTACCTGTTTTATACTCCACGGAGAACGACATTAAACGCCCTCTACCAGCTACACAATCACGCTGCATTTCTAATCATTTGCATATCTCCCCGACATGTACCTTTATGCCAAGTTTCATTACGATTTCGCAATTGTTTCTTGGTGCATTAAATTTTTTGTCAATGAGTGTATTATTTTAAAAAATATATATTAATTTACTGAAAGTAATCAAACAAAATGCATTCTGACATAACAAAAAATAAAATTAACATTTACACTGATATAATACACTTATAAATGTATTAGAACTACATAAGGTATCTTATAATTAATTTAACAATA
>BMAV01004814.1:0-140000 GCA_019973955.1 Trichonephila inaurata madagascariensis
AAATTTCGGGATTCAGAAAACGAAAGCCTATGAATCAAAAATAATCTAATTCTTAACTAACCAACTTTTTAAATACTTTTATAGGTTTATTTCATAAGTACCTAATAAGCTGCCATTTTAATATTTGATCTCTTGTTAAACAGTTACCTATAGCAGCGTTTCTCAAACTGTGGGGCGCACCCCCCTAGAAGGACGTGCCAATCCTACTAGGGGGGCGTGAGTATATCAAAAAGTCAAAAATAAAAAATTTAAAAATATTAATTTAGTGAAAGGAATTAGAGAAAAATACATTCTGAGATAATAAACAATACACATTTGTACAATAAAATAGGATACTTATAAATGTACAGTACTGCACTCTGTATTTGATCATTAATTCATCAATATTAAGGACAAGGTGAATAATTAGTAATGACCCTATTGGCTTGTCACATACAAAATTGTATGCACAATTTAATACTTTTTTTGATAGTTTGTGCAGTTTATAATTAAAGTCATATTGCAGCTTTAGCGTCAAAGTATTATTGAATTGAGTACATTTTTATTGTGTGAAGGGGAGGAGGGGTGCCATAAAAATTATGATTGGAAATTGGGTCGCCAACATTGCAAGTTTGAGAAGCACTGACCTATAGTAAAAATAAATCGATAAACAATCAATGAGATTAAAATATTTAGTTGTATGTAAAAGATTCAAATCACATTCAAACAAAACATTTAATGGAAAACATTACGTCATTTAAGAAAGACTTGAACAAAGTATGTGAAACTAGGAATATATCAAAGTAATTAAAATTGAATAAAACATGATGTACATGCAATTATAAATTCATAATTATTGTACAAAAATGTAATGTTTTGTCAATAATATATCTATCATTACCCTTAAAACTTAATAAACACTTCAATGAATCACCTAAATACATTTTGTTTCCTTGTAAATTGGTATCACAAAATTATCCAATTATTCTATAAAAATTTAGATATTTAAAAACTAGAAATTTTAGTAATTAATCTTAAATTATTTTCCATAGTATTACGCGACTCTGTACATTATTTTCCCCTTTTCCTTTTTGACATTTTCTAGTATCATAAATAACTTATTTCTCAGTTAAAATAATCTAGTAGTATTTTAAAGTACTTTGAGATTACTTGATTTTTTTAAATTTAGAGTATTAAATCTTTCAAACTTTTCACAAATATGTTGATTAGGTTTACCGTTTCGAGAAAAATTAAGAGTAGATAACTTCTCAAGCATATTATAGTCATAATATTATCATAAATAAATGATGATTGTGAGAAATACTTAAAACATGCTATGTCATCATTCATCGTTTGAGTGTCATTTAAGTGGTATATATGATAGTAAACATAAAAACGCTTATACATCAGTGAGTTAATAATAAATGCTGAAATAACATAATACATATGTATATCGGTAACTTTAGCTCAGTTATTATTTTTATTCTTATGTGTCATAATTTTCTATTTATTTTTATTAAGATAATAAAGTTAAGGAAAAAAAAGTGTGTCACATATAAAATGAATTGTATATATTTAAAGCAATATGTAAGATAAAATGTTTTAAATCTTACCTATTACTTTTTGAGAACTGCTGTGTCGGGGAACATTAGTGGTACTGGACCTTTCACTAAATCAAATTTATTTATAGAAAATATCAAAATTTGTAAATAAAATATTTATTATTGATATTGATTTAATAAAGCAATTTATTTACTATCAGAACAATATTTTAGAGTGCCTTTTTCAATTTCCTTATATGCGCACATTTAAAAAGTCTAATTTTTAAAGTCTGGTCATAAAATTAAATAATAAATTGTGTGGTAGCCTTATTAGTCTTTAAATATATTTCGTTTCATTTTTCCTTACAGATTGCTTTTCCATCTCAACAACTCAGAAAACATGCTTATTCTTAATAACATAAAAGTGATTCTTATTTCTTTCCCTCTCTTCGTTTAAAAAATTAAATCAGTTAAATTGATGATAAAGATACATTTTCGATTTCAATATCAATTTAAAAGGCCTTTTTATTACATTTTTAATATTATTAGTTGTTATAAGAGTTTTTCTGCTTTTGATCAGAAAATATTTACATCAATTCAGGTGCATCAAATATTCAGTGCAAGAATTGCTGTGTGTATTCCTACATTGATTAATTTTATTTTCCATGTTATATGAAATACTTTCTTTTGAGTTATTATAATATTATATACATTTTTCCAGATAATTTACATTAACAAAAATTAAATTTTCGTGACAAAAGACTTCATAACTAATTATCAATTGCTATAGTAAGTTCTAAAATCTTAAAATATAAGAAAATAATGCTTTACTATTAATGTAGAAATTCTCTTAACTTAAACATTATTGTTTGTCATTTTTACGAAGTAACATAAGAATTAACTGATTTACATATTATCAATATTCAAATAAATGCATATAACATTATGAGCTAGTAATTAATCTTAATAATATAAAGAAGAAAATATACTAAGTATTAAATTTAATTCAGACAAATTATTTATTTTTAATTAATAATCATGTTAAGAAAAATCTTATTTTGCATAAAAAGCTAAACATTTAGTTTTTTGTATTTCAAATTTCTACTTGCTCTAAATATAATTTGATTTGAAGCACAGTAAAATTTTAGAAGCTTAAATGAATTATTTTCAAATAAAAATATTATTTATTACGAATATTTTAATTACATAAAAATAGTAAATGTTTTTTCTATGAAAGGCATCAGAGGCTTTAAATGTAAATTGTAACTCCAGATGGTGATTCTTATAATAAACAAAAACAAAAAAATGTACATTTTATATTAGTTTGAACTCTCATTACATTTCTATTTGGAAATGTTTATTTATTGCTAATAAGAATTTTGTTTCATAAAAATATTTTTCTTAACAATTCAATTTTAATTATATATTTTTATATTACATAATATTCATTTAATCTAGCTTTAGTCAACATATGTGGTCTCTATTTTTTTACTAAACTGGAATAGAAACAATGCACGTATTGTAATTTTATATATTTTGAGAGATACTTTTGCTGCGTCATAAACTTTATATAATTCTGAAGAAAAGTTGTTAATGTTGATAAGTCGATTTCTTGTATGTTCTGTAAAAATTATCTTGTTGCGAATTCTGCATATTTATATATGTTATACTATCACATATGAAGAATTGTTTAAAAAAAACCTTTTTATTATTTTTCATTAAATTGGCTTTAAAATACCATACATAAATATAAAATTTTATTCTTTAACTATAAATTTCTAAAATTGGAACACTTCTAAAGTATCACATTATTCCTCGGCCAAATATCTAAAGATCCGAAATTTCCAAACACGAAATTTCAACAAAAGTATTAGATATACTAAGAAAATAGACTATTTTAATTTTTTTTATAACATTTCACATATTTTTTACATGAATAATGTCTCATTCCTTTCCATATGCTCATGAAAAGATTTCTTTATTTTTTGGACATTTGAATTATTATTTTTTATGAAGTTTTGATCACGTTTCAAGTGAATACAAAGACAAATAAAAGGTAAGGACCATAAAATTACTATACTTAATATTGTACTGCAACAACTAAATATTGTTGTTCCCCTTTTCAGTGGATTCAAAATATTTCTTTGAAGAGTTTTTAATGTCAAAATTGATATCTTTTACTAGTATTACATATCGAAACAATTGTAATCAAAAATGCATTATAATGTAAAAACAAATATGTTTCTTTAAAATAAGTAATTTTTTTGGATAAAATACAAATTATTTATCACAAACAATATAAAAATTTTCTTTATTTGTAATTCAATATTTATAATTTTTTTGGTGTAAAAGAAAAACTTTTAATACTTAAACATCCATCATTTAAAACGTCTCTAAATTTATTCGATTTTAAAATCAAAAATATAAAAATCTTCTTAAAAGTTAGCACAAAATTTCCTACAAAATTATTTTACTGCCTCTTCTGACTTTTCAGAATTTCTTGTTCCATATTCAACATCAGCGTATACATTTTCTTCTGGATTTGTTTCACCATTAGAAAAACAGAAGATTTGACCTGAAATAATTAATAGAAAAGATAAGATGCGCAAATTAAATAATTTAACCACTGCATCGAAATATTTGTAAAATATTTAAAATGGTATTATGCTCAGTTTTCTTGTAAATCTCAGTTCTCTTGTATACTCAAATAACAATAAATTTTAAGAGAACTACACATGTATTCCAATACAAAAATAATGTAGTGCAGAAAATATGTCATAAATTTATTCAAGAAAATATAAAGAAAATTAAAAATTATGCAGAAATTATTTGTTTATTTATTAGATAAAAATCGAGAAATATTATTGAGGGATCACTGTTTTAAGACTAAAAGAGGTGTGTACCAAAATAATTATTATAATTATTTCTTTTTGCATTGATACAACTTGATGCATAAGTCACCTTTTCCCAATTATTCTAGTAACATATATTTATATCGTACTGTAATTATAAGTTAAATTGCCCTCTATGTTTTATCATAATATCATCAGGACTAAGAAAATAACAGTAGGATACAATTCTATAGTGTCCTGTGAAATGTATATATATGCAATATATATATATATATATATATATCATTAATAACAATAAATAATAAAATAAAGTAGTTAATAAATAGTATGTAACTTATATATAATTAATTACGCGGTAAAAATATTTTAAAAATACTTTTCAATATTTTTACATTGCTCTGTTTCTGTGCGTGCCAAACTTTGCTTAAATTTTAGTAAAGAATTACAGTAAAATCCGGCGTATAATGCCGACCTATACTTTCAAGCTGCAATATTTAACTTTTAGGTATATTCGCCGTATAACGCGCACCCCCATTTTTACGATAAAACATGAAATGTACGTGCACAACTCTCATATGTTTTGACGTAGATTTTATATTAAGTATTGTTCTAAGCTTTAGAAAAAAATAGTATACTTCTAGAGCTACAATCATATAAATTCATTAGATGTGCCATTTCTTTCAAATAAACTGTATTTCGATCTATGTAGAAGTCTAATTTTTTTTAATCTCAACTCTCTTTTATTATTAATTTATTATTATTATTATTATTAATGCTCTCGTTCTTATATCCGGCAGATAACGCGCTCCCATAAATTTCGATCTTATTTTTTGTGTTAAAAGCCGGATTTTACGGTAGATACAAATATACAAAGATTGTCCATAATTATGTAATTCTTATGGAATTTTTCAAACATAACTATGGTATTTGACATTTTTAAATGAAAATATCTAAAAGTTACATTATATAAATGATGTTCATAACACAAATAGGATTCATAACAAAGATACATATTCATATTCACAAAAATATTTTCTGAAAGTGATTACAGGTGTTAATACTGAGATTTATATAATTGAAAAAACCTTTAAAAATTAATTCATGCATATACAAATAAAGCATTTCACAACTGTTTTGTATTTTGTTTTTAAACTTAATAAGTAACTTCAAAAATTTAATACAAATAAACATTCCTAAGAAATATGGCCGGTACAAAGATAATTTTTATCTTAAAGTATCAATAAAAAATAAATTCCATTAAAATATATTTGAAATAATTGAAACTTTATTGAATATTTCAATCTAAGTAAATTGAAAATTAATTTAAAAAATATATATATTATATTGAAATTCCTTAAACTTTTACTCTTGCAGCTTAAAATTCATTCAATTGTGCAAAAATAAAATGTCTACATTTTCGTAAAAATTTAATAGATACATATAATTTTCATCAAAAATCGCCTTAATTTCTTTTAAATATCCCTTCATCAAATTGGTTTCAGCATTGGTTCGAATATTGCATTAGTATTTACTTTTTTTATTGGATAACACATAAAAAAGAAATAATATTAAACATAAGAGGAATATTTCAAATAAAAAGGAAGAATATTAAAAACATATTTTAAGGAAAATATACTTAAATTGAAATAGTGTATTTTATTATATGTGAATATATCAATACCAGCTTCATCTTTTAAATGACGATATTATTATAATATATTCTACGTGTTTTGTATTTTAGCTGTACATCGAAACTTTTATTAGAACTTTATAAATATTCCTCTTATATTTTTAAATTCCATATAAATTGGTGAGGTTACGTTTACGAATTTACTTTAGTTTAATTTAAGCTAATACTACAAAGATTCACATAGCATTTTTATTCTTCATTATGTCATTACTTTTTATGAACGGATTAATTATTACTACAAACCACTTATTATAAGTAAATCATACATTTTATTCTTTCTTCTTTTGAACTATTGCTGAAAACTTTGATTTTTTTCTCTATGATACTTTATAAATATTACCGTAAAATTCGGCGTATAATGCGCAACACCGTATAACTCACACCCATACTTTGAAGCTGCATTTTTTAATGTTTAGGAATATTCACCATATAAAGCGCACTTCGTTTTTTACGAAGAAACCTGAATGTGCGTGTACAATGATCTTGTTTTGAAGTCATTTATTCGAGATATTATTCAAAGCTTTAGAAAAAAAATGTAGTATACTTCTAGAACTACAGCTTTTCAAGTTCATAATAGAGAAATGCTCTTTCTTTTAAATATACAGTATTTTAATCTATATAGAAGTTTAAATTTTTTTCTATGATCCTTTTTTTTTTATTTTCAAAGGTATCATATAATACCCGGAGTATAAGGCGCAATGTAATTTTCGATCTTATTTTTTTGTGCTAAGAGTGTGCGTTATACGACGAATTTTATGGTATATATTATAGATGAGAGAAGCGTTATGAACATATATATTTCAATAAAGGGCAAAGTGAAAATTGTGTTAGATTTAAACTTTTCTTTAAATGAAGTGACACATGGTATATTACGATAGTTTCTTAAAAGAGAATGTGTCAAAAATTTTGAACTTTATAACGGGACCTATATTAGCGATTCCTACTAATCCTCTTGGGAAACTCTTCTTAACTGTTGTATGATTATAGAATCTCTTTCCATACAGGTACTATGATTACTACAGGTACTACCCCTTGGGGGGCGCGAGCATATTAAGAGTCGAAAACAAAAGGTTATTTAAAAATTATAAATTTACTGAAAGTAAATAAACAAAATACTTTCTGATATAATAAAATATACAACACACATTTACACTGATACAATGCATGTATAAATGTATCAGTACAGTATGATGTATATATTTTTAATTATTTAACAATACTAATCTAAGAACAAGCTTGATAATTATCAGTGACCCCATGGGCTTGTATTTGCACTTATCATGATAATTTATACGGTTTATAATTAATTACTTAACTGCCGAATAAAAGTTAAGCGATTCGCTCGCCATCATTTACCACGTAGACGAGCGTATTTTGATGTTTTTTAAGGGGAGGGGGGAAGAGAAAAGAAATAAATAAGCAAGTTCTCTGAAATAAGAAAATCCTTTGCAAGTACTATCAAGGTCCTTTTACTACCTTCCAAAGCCTTCGAAATAATTTTATGGATAGCACTGCACAGAAAAGATAAAACTTCCGAAAGACATATATATACGTCCAGAAAATTAATGCTTTGGGTGAGAGATATGTTTATATACGTCAGTGGCACATAAGTGCTTAGTGTGAAAGTATAGTATTATTGAATTCAATACATTGTTATTGTATGGAGAGGGGCGCGATGAAAATGATGATTGTGTGTTTGTGTGTGTGAAGAGAATAGTGGGTCACGTATATTTAAATTTTGAGCAGCACTGATTTAGGCAAATGCGAGTGCTTTTCAAGCAAAAAGAGGAAGAGAGATTCGATGATAGTCAAGCTGATATTGAAGTTAGAGAGTTCAATTTATAATAGTTGAAGCTATCGGAGTTTCAGAAGGGATATTCAAGATCCTTTCTGGGAAAGATCAGCAGTGTTGTGGAATTATCCTCCAAAGTTAAATAATTTTAAAATTATTATTAATATTTAGTTTTGTATTAAGTTTACTACTCCCTTTTCTTAAGCTAAGATTTGATAGTTGAACTGATACGTAAAATAAAGATTTTGATTTTATAAAAATGTCTCTTAATTCTGTACATCCAAATCCACAAACAATTCAAGGATCACGACAACATTTGCTTTTTCTTTCTTTTACTTACATGTATTTTTGATTAATATATATAGTTCAGTAATTTAGTTTGAAAGCATTATGAAACTTTTCATAATTTATCGCGTACTTTATAGAAATTTTTAACAAATACAAAAATTTAATTGAAATACCTTATAAAATAGGAAAGATAGAATTAGTATTGTTCTAAATAAATATTAATTCTGGTGTTATATAAAAAATTAGGAAAAAACGGTGCACAAAATAAAAAGTCTACTTAAGTAAAATTCAATTATATGCACACCAGTAAAAAAAGGGCTTTTTTCCGCAACATAAGAAAAATGCTAGATTCATATCTGAAAATATAATTTATTAATAAAAAAATACGTCATAGAGATATTTTTTCTTCTTTACAATAGTTTAACAAGTATAACAAAATGATGAAAAATTGTATAAAAAAATATAATTACTTTATTGTTATTTTTACCTGTTTTTGAATACCTAATTTGCGGTGTAATTACCTCTCCGTTAGATTCCCTTTTCGTTAATTCGGCGTCGATGTAGATTGCAATGTTTGATTTTTTCTTCGAAGAAGCTTTAAGAAGAAACAAGTTTCATTAACAAATCCAAATGAAAAAATATAATTTCCTAAGACTTGCAAATATTTTTCAATTCTTTGGAATTTAACCGTAAATCCCACAGTTTTATTTTAACCAAATAAGTAAATTAGCTCTTAATGATATGTAAACTTATATATATGTTTGCATGAATGCATACATGTATTCTTAGCAGAACTACTTTTCTATTTAGTAGTTTAATCTAGCTTCCTCTACTCTTAAATCCAATAACAGTAAAAATAAGCAAATACGAAAATATTTATTCAGGAAAATCGTGATTGAACTTAGATATTTCCTAGAACTAATGTCATTATTCTCTTTTTTAACATTTTGAAGAGGTTCGTCAAATAAAATAAACCATGGTAGCTTTACAGTATCTAAATTTAGTAAATATTTGGGAGAAAAATATGATTTATTTTGCTTATTCATTAGGTATTTCAGATAAAAAGAATTGTAAATATTGATCTAAATTGCAGAGTTGCAACCGAGATCTTTTTTCAGTGTAGATAAAAGGCATTCCAGTGATAAATGAGAAATTCCAATACAGAACAAATGAATAGCATTTTTCTAAAGCAAAACAATCTGCTCTAATAACAAACGATAAATATAACGCTAAAAACATTAATTTGATTTTGTACAAGCTCTATTCATCAGTATAGGAAAGATCAATAGCTATATACGATTTCTGTAATAAATAAATGAACAAGTCAATAGTAGTAAAAAAGAATAGAGAAAAAAATATCAAGAGAATTTAGAATTCTTTCATTTCTATTTTTCCAGACTCTTGTTTGCTTATTAATGATTCCAGTTCTTGTCTGTTTCCTTTTCTTTTTAATTACAGACTTCATTGCATGAGAATTTTCCGCGTCAAAGAACTCTCATCATGATTCAGTAATTATACTTGATAAAAAAAGAAACAATGTTTGCTCTCAAACAAATCCTTTGATTGCAAATTACATGAAGTGTATGGGATGGAATTACAGCGTTTGTTTTAGTAAGCCATTTAAAAAGAAAATGCTGTTAAAAATTGGATTAAATTTTCCTAATTCACAAATATATATAAATGCCGTTCTTAATAGTAATAATGTGTAGTTATTTCAGATAAAAGAAAAGTGAGGAATATCACCAATTGCAAATGGAATTTAAGGGGACATGGTACGATTTACAAAATTTTTTAATTTAATGATTTTCCTAATTTTTTTGGTTGCCTCCTATGTGTTTGTATCATGTAAAACATATTTTGTGCTCAAAGTTTTACAAAAAACTATTCAATTTTTTAAGGAAAAAGCCTGAAATTTATGATTTTAAAATGCTACTCCTCCTACAAAAATTGATGTATATGCATAAAATTGATTTACAAGTACGTCAAACTATACATAAACAAAGTTGATAGGGGTTTTACGATAACATGATTGTATTCGTACAATACTTCTTTTTTATGAATGGTTATTGAAAATTTCTTAAGAAATATGTAAATTCTAACTTTAATTATTTTTTTTAAAAAATAAGTATTGCTTTGATTGAAATATGCATACCAACTTTTGTTCCGTGTACTATTAGCAAGACGTTAAAAAATTTCCAAGTGTTAAGCGCAATAGAGAAAAAGCCTTAGCATTTTAAGTGAAGACAAACTAGTTATTTTATCTTTCTGAGATAAGCCAGCTTAAAGTTTTGATTTACCTTTGGAATGTGAATAAAAACAAATGTAAAAGTTATCACAACTCTACGTTTTTTAAACTTAGAGCTTCTAAATTTTGTGAGTTTGTAGAAAAGTATATGAAAAATAATTTAGAATAAAAATATTAGATTTGATTTTTTTACCGATTTTTGTCCATTGAATTTACTGTGTCCCCTTAAACTTATTTGCACACTAATCAAAATACATTCGTTTGAAAAAAGTAAAAATCATTGATGAATTTTCACAAGTTTCTTTTCTTTTCACAGATTATTTCGGCATTTTTTGTGTTGATGGAATCAGACACATACATATATTTTACAATTGCATTGAAAGCAGTTTTTCAGTTCCTACTATTATAGTTCACTCTCTCCTTATGTATAAATATATACACATATATATCTTGTTCACAAATTTTCAATTGTTAATAAAACACTTTCTATTCATCCATTCAGGTTCAAATATATATTTTTTTAAACTTGAAGTAGATGTCACTTGATGTTAATTCATTTTTTTCAAATATCAATTCATTAATTAAATTAAAACATGAATAAATAGTAGCAAATAAAAATAATAGACCAACAGCATATATATAAAGGAATATCGCTCGTTGTGTCCCTGTAGTGCAATAGATAGCCTACTTTCTAAGAATGTGATTTCTTTTTTTACTATAATATTTTATAAAAAACATTTAAATTTAATTAATGAATAAACAGTAACAAAAGAATAATCCAACACCATTTATAGAAAGTATATTGGAAAATTGCAAGGAAAATCTTTTTTTATTTTGTCACTTAATATTGTGTGATTCTGTCATATAATACAATTAATATAAATCCATACATACTTATATTAATTGTAACTACTTAGTATAAAAAGTAACTAAAATAAAATTTTTCTTTGTTGACTTAAATTAGACTTAATTTTCTTTTATATTAATTGTTTAATTATAAATTCAAAGAAATGAATGAAAATAAAAAATAAAAGGAAAAAGGAAGAAAATACTAAAAATTTGCTTATGATGGTTTTTGAAAATTAATAAAATACAAATAATAAACATCACAATTTTCTTAAATTGATAAATAAGTTTGATTGCTTTATTTTTTTCCGTGAAAAATGTTGAAACAGATAACCGAATATAGATCATTTTAAAAGGAACATTTTTTCATAATAAATAACCACTTCGTAATTTTTCTATATTTTTACAAAATTATTTCCTTTGGATATATTAATTACTGCGTTGAAATTTAGAAACTCTTAACTAAAGTTTTTGGAATATTTTAAAGTTACCAAAAGTTAAAAAAAATCACCTTAGAAATAAATAAATTAAATAAAAACTGAAATCAAAACAGTTTTTCAGCCTTTTTTCATTAATTTCCTTTTTAGTTTACTACGTTAGAGATTGCCCAAGGCATTTTTCTGATACTCAAAGATGTGTTTCAAATTTTTATTTCAGTACAAATCTAGAATAATTTCTTAAAAATATCTTTTTTTTTTCTTTTTTTGCAAAAAAAAAAAAAGAAAGAAATAAAATTGTAAGGGGAAAAAATTATTGAAATTAAATAAAATACTTTCTTTTTATTAGAGTTTTTTTCTATGTTAAAATAAGACAACAATTTTCAGAATAAATTAGATAGAAAATTAAATGATAAATTGAGTAATTACTTATATCTCCATTTAATAAGTCTTAAAATCATTTGCAGTCGTTTTTTCCAATAAGGTGCTCGTAAAATATTTGAAATTAGATGTGGAAGCAAATTAAAAGTAATTAGTTGTTAATTCTCAAATATTTACGTAATGCTACTATTCATAAAAATTTTGCTGAAAAATATACGTTACATATCCATTTTATTTATATATATTCAACTAACAAAAACTTACCATTATAATTCACTCTTTTAAAAAACAGATAATGTTACTGCATTTCCATGCATCGTAAAATAAATTGAATTCACTTAAAATTACAGAAAGGATTCGAAACTGAATGCTCGATAATTTTGAATAGACACAATGCACATGATGGAAATTTTTTTATTTTATATATAAAAAAGAGCTTTTACTTCCTGAGCTGGTATTTGACTTTAATATACCTTTATCACAATCTGGTATTTTGAATTCTTCACCACCCAATTCACTGTCTTCGTCTTTCTTACAATTATTTGCAGTTGGGAGTCGTTCTGATGATCGTTTATTAAAAGTTTCCAGAAAATCTGTTAATTCATAATTGGGATTCAGAAAACGAAAGCCTATGAATCAAAAATAATCTAATTCTTAACTAACCAACTTTTTAAATACTATTATAGGTTTATTTCATAAGAAGTACCTAATAAGCTGCAATTTTAATATTTGATCTCTTGTTAAACAGTTACCTATAGCAGCGTTTCTCAAACTGTGGGGCGCACCCCCTAGATGGACGTGCCAATCCTACTAGGGGGGCGTGAGTATATCAAAAAGTCAAAAATACAAAATTAAAAAATATTAATTTAATGAAAGGAATTAGAGAAAAATACATTCTGAGATAATAAACAATACACATTTATACAATAAAATAGGATACTTATAAATGTACAGTACTGCACTCTGTATTTGATCATTAATTCATCAATATTAAGGAAAAGGTGAATAATTAGTAATGACCCTATTGGCTAGTCACATACAAAATTGTATGCACAGTTTAATACTTTTTTTGATAGTTTGTGCAGTTTATAATTTAAGTCATATTGTAGCTTTAGCGTCAAAGTATTATTGAATTGAGTACATTTTTTTATTGTATGAAGGGGGGGAGGGGTGCCATGAAAATTATATGATTGAAAATTGGGTCGCCAACATTGCAAGTTTGAGAAGCACTGACCTATAGTAAAAATAAATCGATAAACAATCAATGAGATTAAAATATTTAGTTAGTATGTAAAAGATTCAAATCACATTCAAACAAAACATTTAATGGAAAACATTACGGCATTTGAGAATGACTTGAACAAAGTATGTGAAATTAGGAATATATTAAAGTAATTAAAATTAAATAAAACATGATGTACATGCAATTATAAATTCATAATTATTGTACAACAATTGAATGCTTTGTCAATAATATATCTATCATTTCCATTAAAACTTAATAAACACTTCAATGAATCACCTAAATACATTTTGTTTCCTTGTAAATTGGTATCACAAAATTATCCAATTATTCTATAAAAATTTAGATATTTAAACTAGAAATTTTAGTAATTAATCTTAAATTATTTTTCCATAGAATTACGTGATTCTGTACATTATTTTCCCCTTTTACTTTTTGACATTTTCTAGTATCATAAATAACTTATTTCTCAGTTAAAATAATCTAAAAGTATTTTAAAGGGACATGGTACGATTTAAAGCAAAAAATTTTAATTTACGGATTTTTAAAAACTTTTTGATTGCCTCATATGTGTGTATACTATTTAAAACAGATTTTGGGCTCAAAATTTCATAAAAAGTTGAACATATAATTTTTTAACGAAAAAATTTAAAATGTGTGAAGTGATTTTAAAATGCTACTCCTCCTACAAACATTTACGTACATGCATGAAATTTTATTTACAAGTACGTCAAACTATGTATAACAAAAGTTGGTATGGGTTTTGCGATAATATGAATGGTATTCGTACAATACCCCTTTTTATGAATGCTTATTGAAAATTCCTTAAAAAATGTATAAATTCTTAATTCAATCATTTTTTAAAAAATAAGTATTGCTTTGATTCAAAAATGCATACTGACTTTTGTTACGAGTACTATTGGCAATACGTAAAAAAAATTCAAAGCATTAGGCTCAATAGAAAAAAAGCCTTAGCATTTTAAATGAAGATAAACTAGTTATTTTACCTTTCTGAGATAAGTAAATTTAAAGTTTTGATTTGCCATAGGGATGCGAATAAAAACGAACGTAAAAGGTATCATAATTCTGAGTTTCTTAAGTTTAGGGCTTGCAAATTTATACATCAATGATTTAATAATAAATGCTGAAATAATTTTATACATATGTATATCGGTAACTTAAGCTAAATTATTATTTTTATTCTTATGTGTCATATTTTTCTATTCATTTTTATTAAGAAAATAAAGTTAAGAAAAGTGTGTGTCACATATAAAATGCATTACATATATATAGAGCAATATGTAAGATAAAATATGTTTTAAATCTTACCTATTACTTTTTGAGAACTGCTGTGTCGGGGAACATTAGTGGTACTGGACCTTTCACTAAATCAAATTTATTAATAGAAAATATCAAAATTTGTAAATAAAATATTTATTATTGATATTGATTTAATAAATCAATTTATTACTATCAGAACAATTTTAGAAGTGCTTTTCAATTTCCTTATGCGCACATTTAAAAGTCTAATTTTTAAAAATCTGGTAAAAAAAATTAAATAATAAATTGTGTGGTATGTATTAAACTTTAAATATATTTCGTTTCATTTTTTCATACAGGTGCTTTTCCATCTCAACAACTCAGAAAACATGCTTATTCTTAATAACATAAAAGTGATTCTTATTTTTTCCTCTCTCTTCGTTTTAAAAATTACATAAGTTAAATTGATGATAAAGATACGTTTTCGATTTCAATATCAAAAGACAGCACACACCAATACATTTTAATATTATTAGTAGTTATAAGAGTTTTTCTGCTTTTGATCAGAAAATATTTACATCAATTCAGGTGCATCAAATATGCAGTGCAAGCATTTCTGTGTGTATTCCTACATTGATTAATTTTATTTTCCATGTTATATGAAATATTTTCTTTTGAGTTATTATAATATTATATATATTTTTCCAGATAATTTACATTAACAAAAATTAAATTTTAGTGACAGAAGACTTTATAACTATTTACCAATTGCTATAGTACTAAAATCTTAAAATATAAGAAAATAATGTTTTACTATTTATGTAGAAATTCTCTTAACTTAAACATTATTGGTTGTCGTTTTTACGAAGTAACAAGAATTTTTTTTTAACTGATTTATATATTATCAATATTCAAATAAATGCATATAACCTTATGAGCTAGTAATTAATCTTAATAAGATAAAAAAGAAAATATACTACGTATTAAATTTAATTCAGACAAATTATTTATTTTTAATTAATAATCATGTGAAGCAAAAACTTATTTTGCATAAAAAGCTGAACATTTAGTTTTTTGTATTTTGTATTTGTATTAGTTTTTTTTTTATTTTCTACTTGCTCTAGATATAAGTTGATTTGAAGCGCAGTAAAATTTTAGAAGCTTAAATGAATTATTTTCAAATAAAAATATTATTTATTACGAATATTTTAATTACATAAAAATAGTAAATACTTTTTTATATGAAAGGCATCAGAGGCTTTAAATGTAAATTGTAACTCCAGATGGTGATTCTTATAATAAACAAAAACAAAAAAATGTACAATTCATATTAGTTTGAACTATCATTACATTTGTATTTGGAAATGTTTATTTATTGCTAATAAGAATTTTGTTTCATAAAAATGTTTTTCTTAACAATTCAATTTTAATTATATATTTTTATATTACATAATATTCATTTAATCTAGCTTTAGTTAACATATGCGGTCTCTATTATTTTACTGAACTGGAATGGAAATAATACACATATTGTAATTTTATATATTTTGAGAGATACTTTTGCTGCGTCATAAACTATATAATTCTGAAGAAAAGTTGTTAATGTTGATATGTCGATTTTTTGTATGTTCTGTAAAAATTATCTTGTAGAGAATTCTGCCCATTTATATATGTTATACTATCACATATGAAGAATTGTTTAAAAAAAAATCTTTTTAATTATTTTTCATTAAATGGGCTATAAAATATCAGACATAAATATAAAATTTTATTCTTTAACTATAAATTTCTAAAACTGGAACACTTCTAAAGTATGACATTATTCCTCGGCCCAATATCAAAAGATCTGAAATTTCCAAACACGAAATTTCAACAAAAGAATTAGATATACCAAGAAAATAGACTATTTTAATTATTGTAATTGTTTTCAAATTTTTAATAAATGTAAGCCTTTCTAATAGATTTCCAAATTTGTAGTTTTCTTGTAAATTGATATTTTTATTACTTGATTAAATAAAGAAAATTAAGTGTATATTTCTCACCAATATTGTCTTGATATTCTATGGTCAGAGTTGCCATCTGTATATGTTAGTAAAATTAATGACCAATAATGTTAAAATCAATATAGGTCGCGAGTCCTGTTTAAACTTAATACCTTACCTGTAGGATATTGAAGTCTTCTGCATATAAAAACAATCTAAGTGCTTAATGGTACGGTGTGAAAGTCAAAAAAGATATTTTTTATATTATATGTTTATCTCTTTACATGACGGCATTTAAAAAACGGGGCCGTTGTCCGAGTTCTTTGTATAACTTATATTACAATTTGAATTCAATCACTACAGAGCTATTCTCCTTCTATTCTTAAGAGAGTAAACGAGAGTAAACAGAAAAGAAATCATCCCTTAGAAACACTCATTTCTAGTTTTTAAACCATTCTTTAGTTTCTAATTTATAGGCAACAATTCATTTCTTGTTAAACCAAAAATATATGCAAATTCTGTTTTATTCAAGAAAGTCTATTGTATAAGAACAGTACAGTTCTATCTAAAAGAAAAAAAATTAAGCCACATTTTATAAATAAGATTGCGAGATATTAAGTGTTCCAATATTTTGTAAAGTGCTTGGGTAAAGGCATTTTGAGTCCATGGTCATGTAAATTATTAAGGTAACGTTGTGTTGTAACCAACTTCTTACACATTTACACATAAATTAATGTTTAGACTTGAATATTAAATTTTGAAACTTTGTTGCACTTAGTTTCAATTAACTGAAAAATTATGTACAAAGTGTCATTTCGTTCACAGAGATGATAATGCAGAAACAATCATTTTCAATGATACATCTCTTGTTGATAAAATCGAATTGAATTCCGATTCTAATCCAATATTGAAAAGAATATATCTCTAAGCAATCAATTTTATATCAATTGAAATTCGAATTTTTATTTTTTTTTTGTTTTCAAATAAAACAATTATCGATACTACTTAAATAGAAGAAGTTAAAAATTATTAGCTTAAGAAGAAATCCATTTACTTGCGTGATCTAGAAGTAGGTCGCTTAACATTTTTGAAAATGCAAAATACAAAGAAAACAAACAGGAAAAGTCCCGCTATCAGACTTCCTTCCAAAAACATGATTGAAAGTTCCGAAAGAGCATGTGCTTCATTAGTAAATGTACCTATAAAAAAGACAGAAAAATGATAAATACATCCAAAATCATTTTTAAAAATGCTTAATAAGATAAGATCAAATATTTTAATCTATGAATTTAGTTACAGTATGAAATATTACCGCAGCTTAAATTTCTATCTCTTTGTTAACTTTAAATACATGAAAATCAACATATTACAGCTTTAGAATAAAAAGGAAACATTAACAAAGTTTTGTGACTTTATATAAGCATTATTGGTAAAATATAAATGCTTTTTGTTTGGAACTTTAATCGTTCCAAAATAAAGAGATTTTAACGTGAATTAACATTGTAAATTAATACTTATTTAAAGATTTAGCCTTAATTTTTAAACAATTTACAATTAAAAAGCTTTAAATAAAATTTAAAGGTTCCTGTTATAATAAAGGGAAATGTTTCTAAATAAAAATGTTCTAAATTCATAAAAAAAAGAATTACATTTATTTTCTGTAAATTAAAAGGCGAACTATTTTAAAATCGTACCTCATTATCTAACTTTTACTCTTTTGAGTTTTAATGAAAGATAAATGGAACAATAACTCAGGATTTATGCACAATGAAAGTTAGCAGATATTTTAGTAGTTTTAATTTTAAAAACCACGTTTAAGGTATCCGACTACGTTCGGAACCCTGATTTTGCAAAAGCGTATAAATGGATAGTACTTATGATATTTAGTGTCACTTAGATTGGAAAATTATATAAAATTGTTTTAAGAATATTATTACAATAAAAAATTATTTAAGTACAATATTTTGACAAAAAATGAACATAGAATGACCCATTTTCAAAATATTCTCCTTTTGTGAAAAATACTTCTATTATAATAATATTTTACCTGTACATAGCTCAGACCTCTGTACAGAGGCTCAACTATAATGTTTGAGATATATAACTTAGAAGTGGGTTTATCCATGTTTTACGACAATGGAGGGGGGAAATTTTAAGAAATAAAAGCCGATAATTATTTCAGTGGGTTGTAACTCTGAAAATAATGTGAATTTTTCAAAAATCATAGTTGAGACTCTATACAGAGGTTTAAAATATATACAGGCAAAATATTATTATAATAGAAGCTTTTTACACAAAAGGAGAACATTTTGAAAAAAGGTTATTCTAAGGTACTTTTTTGCCGAAATATTGTATTCAAATAATTTTGTTTTGTCAAAATGTCCTTAAAACAATTTTATACATGTATTCTAATCTAAGTGACACTAAATATCATGAAAATTATCCATTTATGCGCTTTTTTAAAATCACGGTTCCGAACTTAGTCGGATACCTTAAAAGGTATATTTCATATTTACATTTAGAAGAGAATTTCATTACTTTACCCCTTGTAATTTAAATTTTCTAGCATTATCAATCTCCTTTTTCCACTTACTGATATTAAAATTTTGAATCATATTCCTGCACAAAAGATCGTTCGAGTTTTCATCGCACTTGCAAGTCCCATCAATAAAATCACAAGCATAGTCATCTAGTACAATTGCAAATAAAACTGCAGTTTAGTCCATAAAATCCAACAGGACATGCTAAGAAAAATTTTTAAAATATATATTCATGTTAATTTCAGTGTCAGTAATAAATTAAAAATAACAATTTACATAAATTTGTGAGTGCTTTTATCACTTCCTTTAATTTAAGAAAAAGAAAGTAATAACTCTACTTACAATTCACTTACCGTTTTGTTATGTCATAAACGAGATATCCTACCCGTAATACTTCATCTACGGCACTGATCTCTTAAGTGTGGTACGCGTACGCCAGAAGCATGCAAGTGTTTCTCGGGTATATATAAAATTACAGTAGTGTATTATATAATTGTTTTTATTTTAGTAGTGTGTGATCAAAGAAGTTAAGAGACCACTGATATACTACATAAAACGCTGATTTCCTTGAAAATGTACAAAATTTATATTCTTGACATAGTACTAAGACACGTAAATGTGCAGTATTCAAAATGTTTTTTAGTACTAAGACACGTAAATGTGCAGTCTTCAAAATGTTTTTTAGTACTAAGACACGTAAATATTGAGTCCAATAATCACTTATTAATTTTTTTTATAACATTTCACATATTTTTACATGAATAATGTCTCATTCTTTTCCATATGCTCATGAAAAGATTTCTTTATTTTTTGGAGACTTGAATTATTATTTTTTATGAAGTTTTGATCACGTTTCAAGTGAATACAAAGACAAATAAAAGGTAAGGACCATAAAATTACTATACTTAATATTGCTTTTGCAACAACTAAATATTGTTGTTCCCCTTTTCAGTGGATTCAAAATATTTCTTACGAAGAGATTTTAATGTCAAAAATTGATATATTTTACTAGTATTACATATCGAAACAATTGTAATCAAAAATGCATTATAATGTAAATACAAATATGTTTCTTTAAAATAAGTAATTTTTTTTTTGGATAAAATACAAATTACTTATCACAAACAATATAAAATTTTCTTTATTTGTAATTCAATATTTATAATTTTTTTGGTGTAAAAGAAAAACTTTTAATACTTAAACATCCATCATTTAAAACGTCTCTAAATTTATTCGATTTTAAAATCAAAAATATTAACATCTTAAAAATTAGCACAAAATTTCCTGCAAAATTATTTTACTGCCTCTTCTGACTTTTCAGTATTTCTTGTTCCATATTCAACATCAGCGTATACATTTTCTTCAGGATTTGTTTCACCATTAGAAAAACAGAAGATTTGACCTGAAATAATTAATAGAAAAATAAGATACGCAAATTAAATAATTTAACCACTGCATCTAAATATTTGTAAATTATTAAAAATGATATTATGCTCAGTTTTCTTGTAAATCTCAGTTCTCTTGTATACTCAAATAACAATAAATTTTAAGAGAACTACACATGTATTCCAATACAAAAATAATGTAGTGCAGAAAATATGTCATAAATTTATTCAAAAAAATATAAAGAAAATTAAAATTATGCAGAAATTATTTGTTTATTTATTAGATAAAATCGAGAAATATTATTGTGAGGGATCACTGTTTAAGACTAAAAAGGGTTTTTTTAGAAAAACGTAAATGTAGTCTCAAAATGTTTTTTAGTACTACGACACGTAAATGTGCAGTCTTCAAAATGTTTTTCAGAATTTTTTTAACATTTAATCTTTTTATATTTAAATCTTATTATTTAATATAAAAGCACAGTATTTAAACCTTATTATTAAAAAAGCACATTATTTAAATCTTATTAAAATCTTAAGTCCTTAATCTAAAGTCACACTATTTCTTACGGTCTATAATATATATTGAATAATATTTTAAGTTATTTTATATCACATATGTTTTTATACACACTAAATATAGATTAAAGACATTTTCTATTGCTTCAAATACTTAAGAACATTAACTTTATAACTCAATAGGAGCCACTACATTTTAATATATTATGGTGTGAATACCCAATTGATGAGATGTGAATATGGAAAGTAAACTGCCAGATAAAGTGGAAATCTCCTTATCTAGTCATGCATTAAAATTTTGATACGTGATCTTCTGTGTTGAGCAAGCCATTGGTTAGAGGTTATCAGAAATATTTAGAAATCAAATCTATTAAATGTACGTTTACATGTGCACTGCACATATTTGGTTTTTCAGTATAGCATAATGAGAAATATCTAATCATTCATTGCTAGCATATAATATGAAACTTATTGCTTATTTTTGTTAGCACACAATAAAAAACATTTCTTAAGCATTTAAATTAATCATATATTTCTTTATAAATATATCTTTATTTTTTTTAGCATTTATGAAACTAGAATATAATTAATGAATGAAATAGGTTTTATGAATGCTTTATAAATACTTTTCAAAGGAAAGTAAAATCACTATTATGTTCAAAGTCTTAATTCAAAGTGATGATGATGTTGATTCAAAGGAAGTTGTTATTAAACGAATAAAATGTAATGATAAGGTTTTAAAATATATATTGCCGTGTTTTTGTCAAAGTACTAAGTAACCTTCTCTGCGTGATTTTTTTTAATCAAAATGCATAAATTATGAGTAAAAAATTCTGAGTACAAAAACTTTGAATCAAAAATAAGATACAATAAATTTTCCACCCAAATCGAAAGTTGGGTTCTTTTTTTAATTCTTTAGACATCACATAATTACAAAAAAGAGCTTATTTATTTGTTTATTAATTCTATATATAAATTTGCGTTTGTGCGTGCTCTTTTAAAAAATTAAAAGAGATATTTAACTATTTCTTTTAAAAAATATAAAACAATGATTAATTACTCAAAAATCTGAAAGAAATCTAGCATATTTTACTCATATTTCTCTAGTATAAGGAATGCTTTTCCGTTAAAGAATGAAGCCATCGCACATTACAAAAAAAATCTTATCTAATTGTAAACATTCTAACTTCTGATTTCTTATTAAAAATCAAAACTAAAAATAATTGGTTTTTTATGTAATTCGATATTCAAAAACAATTTAAGTTTTAAAAAAAGTCGATGTGTTAGAACCTTTAAAGTAGTTCAAATTAAAAGAATGTTTTCTTACATTATTATGTAAGGATAACATTTAATATAAGAAAGAATTCTAATCAAAGCTTCTGAAGTTTTCATTCATGAGTGAGTATTCCTTCTGTACCTTTTACCCTTCAAAAACATTCTTGGTTCAACACAAAGGGGCTTTGGTAATTAATGACATTTACAGCTGTTATGTATTCACTCAAGCATGTTGAGCACTCAAGCGGTAATTTCAAGAAAATATTCAATGCTATAAAATTTTTCAAGGAGTTGTCGTGACTTTTATAACATGTTCTTCGTAAACAATGCATTGAAGGATATTATTTTTTTCTGAGTATGTTTAGAATGCTTTATGAATGAGCTGGTTTCTTAGCAAACTTGTCTCTGCATTTGAAATGAAAGAACTTTGCATATTCAAACTCAAGTGAAGGTGACGTCTATGTAAATAAAACTCCTAAGAATTTTTTAAAAAGAATTCTTTCGTGAGCAGAAAAAAAAATACCTGAGCTGCAAATTAAAATGCCTTGAAAATATGTTCCTCGTTTTCTTCTCGTAATAAAAATATTGTAAGCACAGAGTAGTTTTAAATTACTTGGCTGAGATTAGATTACATAGTTTAACCTTAAATTACACATTTTATCACATTTAATCCTTCATTCCTTGAATATTGTGGAAAATTAAAATATAATGTTTTTAAAAGTTCTTCAAAATATTTTTTATTAACACGCCTTTCCAAAATATTTCCTTAAATTATTTTAATGCATAACACGCCTTCCCAACCGTCATAAAATATATAAGGTATTTTATTTCTACTTAAGAAATAATTTTTATAGTTCTCTTGCAGTTACTATATTTATTAACCATATTTTAATGTTAGAATTAATTTCAAAGGTATATGGTCTTATACAAGATTTATAATTAAACATTTTTTTTCAAGAAACACCAACAGATGTACAGCTCATACTTATACTGACTCATTATTACTGGATTGAATATCTAAGAAAAACTTCTTTTTTCTTAGAAAAAATGTAAGTGAATATCATTCCCTTTAAAGAGATAGTTCTTATAGAAATTTATTTTCAAATAAATCGTGTTTTTTTCTTACTTAATCTAAGCTCAATAACAAAAAAAATAAGAATGAATGTCTAGAGTGAATGAGTGATTTTTAACACCATGCTATAAAATAACGTGAGGGCTATTGGTGATGGACTTCGTATCTTTGATCCATGGTTGAAGAAGACATGAAAGTTTGGGGAATTGGTACTCCCTCCTCCAAACTTCCTAATCAAACCACAGAGAGGACTTGGAGTTACGACATATTTATAAATGGGTTTAGGATTTCATTCCGATACCAGTTACTGACACAGAATTGTCTTAAAGATGTGCATCTTTATACAATATCCATCCAAATTCCAGTCCACACCATAACACTCCAATCCCTGGTGCCACGGCAGCCTAGTGGTCCAGGTAATGGACTCATGGTCGGCGTGTCAACAGTTCGAGCCTAGTACCACTGAAGATCCACCGTGTAGGGGAGCGATGCACGTTAAATTTTTCGAGAGCTCAAACGTCTTCCTGTTGTTGTTGTGTAAAAGTTAGAAGGGGAGGGTACCAGCTTAGGTGTCGTCCTCGGAATTTCACCATGGTTCAAAATAACGAGGTCCGTCGTCAAAAGCCCTTAAGTAGCTAACAGTGCGACGTTAATATTCACTCACTTACTCACCCATTCATCAATGTGGGATGTTGATTTCATGTGTTCTCTTTACACCTTTACACGTTTATTATTTAATTCCAGGCAAATTTGGTTTAAATTGAGGCGATTCAAAGGGCATGGTCATGAAACCACTTAATCTTTCCTCTCTGTATCGGAACATAAGCACTACTTGGGTGTGTGGTTCCTTTATGTAAAGCCTTTAAACGACAATATTGACATATATTATCTAACTGAATGGCGTTACAACCATACATGAAAAAGTCATATAACCTCTTGTCGATTCCGCTTGGTTACTGTAGCAATATACAAATCATTAGAGGGAATGATAATCTTGGGTTCAAGTATCCAAACAATTGTGTGAATTTTCAAGATTTGTTTCCAAAATATAGGTCTTATTTGTCTTGTTTCAGTCACAGAAAAACGAATAAAATCAAATATAAAACTACGAATCTTACAAGAGTTAAGTATCAAAATTCATATATATGCATTCCTTCAAATATTTCAGGATAATAGATTTTTCTATAGCAAACATTACTGTTCAAATACTCAGTTGTAATAACCTATTACATAAAATATTTGTATACTTTCATCTACACTCGTAGTAATTTAAGGGCCTTCAAATTCCCAAACACACTTTCGAAAACTGAATATTTACATTGCGTGTTTAACTCTTTGAAGGTAGTGTATAAAAAGATTCGATGAATCTGCATTGTATATAAATAAATACTATTAAGCAAGTGACTTCGTTAGAAATACAACAACCTGAAGTGACGAAACATTCCTTTTGTAACTATATTGTTCCATTATAACATTACATATAAAAGGGCTAGTTATTTGAGTATCCGGCATTAAAAATAAAATCTGAGTCCTACAATCATGTCTCGTAAAAAAATACGGTGCAAAACATGATCTTTTAAAATCTCATTAAATATTTTATTACCTTATGACTTCAAAGTAGTAAAATAATGTCTAGTAGGAATTATTGAAAATTCCATCAAAAAAGTTATTGTAACAAAAAATTTGTTTCCCTTCATTATACTGATGTAGCAATATTTCAATTTCATTTTTACATCTTTCAGTTTTGTTTGAGAAACTTTAATAATCTTGGAAGATTCTTTATGTTTACTTTGAATTAAGAATTCTTTCTTTTTTTTTTTACTATATATGTGTGAATTTCAAAGTAATATTGTTATATTTAAATAATGCAGAAATATATGTTCACATGAAACTTTTAAAGATAGTTTTTAAAAAGGCCGTAGATCTTTACTAAAATTTAAATTATAAATACGTGCAATTTAAAAAATACATTTAAATCGCATTTAGTTCTTAGGAATAAAAAAAACAGAAATAAATCATATATTGATGAAAACCAAATATTCAGATGAATATGGTTCCGAAGACAGAAAAAATCGTGAAATAACATTCAGTAGTATTTTTATAAGTCTTCAAAAATAATTTGCAGCAGTTATTAATTCCTTAAGGAATTAATCTCATAGTACTCTCATATTTTATTTAATTTTATGCTGCCTGATGTTATTTTAATATTAATATTACAGTTGACAATCCTTTATTTAATCAGGTGTATGGTTGTCGAATTTTAATTTAATTAATCTGGAACATTTTGATAATATATCGTGGAATTTTACATTTGTAAATATATTTTTTAAAAAATATTTTAAAATTGATAGATTTTTATTTGAAATCTTTATTCTATATTATTTTTATTTAAAATCATAAATATTTCTTATTTTAGTTATTTAGTCTTATTAAACGTTCCATTATTATCTCGCAAAAATAGTCACAGTTTAGTAAAAATTTCAATTTTTTAAATCGTAAAATGTACACACACAGTTATATAAGAAATAGTTTATTAAATACGATTAAATTTAAATTGGCTTATATGCACTAAGTAAAAAAGAAATTGTAAATCCCTCATTGTTGGAAAAATTAATTGAAAACAACAACAAATATAAAACATACATTCTCCATAATTACGTTAAAATTACACTTTGAGAAACATTTTTACAAAAATTGATTTCAAATTTAATTTTCGCTACATAGAAAATTTTGTGAAGAATTCATCCTTTATATCACAGACAAAAAATCAGTTATTTTCTATGAATTTTAAATTTAAACAAATTATTTATTCAATTTGATGATTATTATTTATTTATGAAATTTTTTACCTTCTGTCTTTTATTCAACACAAAAATAAACTTAAGGAAATTGAAAATGGTTGCCAAAATTTTGAGCTACAATCTACAACTAAATTTTAAAAATTACCTGCAATATAAATATATCCAATCAAATTATTCTCTTAAATTAAAAGTAAATATTTCGTTGAATTAACATGTAATTTTGGGTTATCAATGGAATTTATATTGCATTTCTAATATTATTAGTTACTAGTATAATAAAATACTACATGGGAAAGAAGTTCATTCATTTTTTCGCTCCTGGAAGTAAAGCAATCTTTTCAATCACCCATGAAAAGAATTCTGAAAAATGTTTTGAGACACAAGTACAGCTGATATTAATTTATGAAGATGAAAATATGTTTTTGCAAGTATTTATGTTATTAAAACTTCCTAATCATTCCGAATTTAATAGAAAATCGTACTGTATTTATAATTTTTATAAAACATTCAATAATTTTATTTCTTATAAATGCACATTAAATTTTTTTTCTTTAAAATTTTAATGAATTTTCTTGATTACATCTAATTTATATAAATTTTGCAATTATTCTAAAATTGAGTTTTGGGTGTTTAAAAGCAACATCTAAAAATAAAGAAATATTTCTTTATTTTGAAATTATAATAAATAACCTATCAACTATTCAAATATTTCAAATTATTTTCTCTTTATAAAAATATTTCTTCTGTGTTAAAGATAATATAAAAATTACTTGGAATTTAAATGAAAAATTTTCCATGTTTTTAATTTTTTAAGCCGCAATTTTGACAGAACATATGTAGCAAAATAATTTTAACTTGTTTTCTTTCCCTCTTTTCTTTAAAAAAAAATTTCTGTTGAGATAAGGAAAAATTTATAAGCGATATATTGCATATTCAATAGCATTTAATTCAATTAGCATATAATGCCCGAACGACTATCTCCAATTAGTTCAGTTAGTATTTCGTGCTATTACTAAGAAATGGGTTCAACTACAATTACACAATAAACGTTTTTTTCAGTCTTAGGTTCTCAATTGGGAAAGACAAACTAAAGCTTTATTTAAAAACAAAATTTTATCAATATTTTCTTATAGAAAATTTGCAAAGCTTGCATCAAGTTATTATTTTTAAGTCAACAACATTCCTCATTACTTTCAAAAACTTATTTCATTTTATCTTATGTAAAAATAATATCTTGAGTGCTCAATTCTCCACTATAAATAAAAAGCTATGGACAGAGCTCGTTATTTTCATTCACCTTTTGGAATATTTATATAAATCACTTGTGTATCGACTACGTTCAGAACCGATTTTAAAAAGTAAATATATATTTAGTCACTAGGGTTAGAATACATATATAAAAAATTTTAAGGATATTTTGACAAAAAACTATTTAAAATATAATATTTTGGGGAAAATCTAACTTAAAACCTTTTTTCAAAAAAGTTGTCCTTTTAATTGAAAATACATCTATTATAATAATATTTTTGCCTTTTATATAGCTCAGACTTCTGTACAGAGGCTCAACTAGGAGTTTTGAAAAATTCAAATTATTTTCAGAGTTACAACCATTTGAAATAATTATCGACGTTTTTTTTCATAAAATTTCTCCCCTTTGTTCTCGTAAAACAGGGATAAACCCACCTCTAAGTTATATATTTCAAAAATTCTAGTTGAGCCTCTGTACAGACGTCTGAATAATATACAGACAAAATATTATTATAATAGAAACATTTTTCACAGAAGTAGAGCATTTTGAAAATGGGTCATTCTATGCTCATTTTTTTTCAAAATATTGTACTTAAATAATTTTTTATTGTAATACTATTCTTAAAACAGTTTTATATACATTTTCTAATCTAAGTGACACTAAATATCATAAATAGTATCCATTTATATGCTTTTTCGAAGTCACGGTTCCGAACGTAGTCGTATACATTAATTCTGAATTATTTTTACAATTGCCTTCACAGATGATCTCGCTGCTGTGATCGAAAAAAAAGTAACCTCGTCTTAAGACTAATTTATATTACAAACTATAACTTAAACTAAATATTGTCATCCCTAAACGTTTTCAGTTTTTTCCAGGTGTTCACTGATTAAAAATTAATTATTTGCATTTTCCCTTAATGAAACTCTGGTATGTGTTTATGGACAAGCTAATTATCCCTCACGGACTGACAATGTAACATGGGTCTCTAATGTTACTGAAATAAATTAAAAAACTTAAATTCCTTAAAAGTTATTATATTTTGAAACACTAATAGCAATTTACAAAATTTTTTCCTTTAATACACCAATATTCTTGGTGGAATACTTTCTACTTTTATTACTATTTTCTCCTTATTTTTTGAATTCTAAATTTGGAACAAAAAGCAAGATATCTTCACAAGTTGTATTCCTAATTTCTAATTTTTTTCCAAAATTTCTCCTCATACTCTCCCTCAAACTTAGAAACTTTTCTTTAAATACTTGCAAAGGTCAGTCGGAAAAGTAAGTTTGCAGTGACAGCTCCAAAGTAGATCCCGAGACTAGTTTCTCTGTATGTATTTTCTATCGGGATTAATTTTTAAAATCCTACTTTTCCAAGATTTGTAACTATTTTTTAAACAAAGTTTCCATCTATCAATATCTCTGTTAGACACTCCATTATAATATCAAAATTCACATTTACACTGATAGTCTCTGCAGTATTTCACTGTTTATTAATCTGAACAGAAAATCCAGTTATCTTTTAACTCAAAATTAAGCACAATTTTTCACAAAATAAACATTTTTTCAACTTATGTTGGATTAAATCTCATGGTAATTAATGACCTTATAGATTTTTGTGCAAAAAAAGTGGTTTTTGAGGGTGAGATCTTTGTTGTCCCAGCTATTTTCTAAGCAATTATTTTAAAAATTTATCCATGACTCTTGGACTTTCTGCTAGAATGTTTGCCTGATGGGGCAAAGGGACAATGTTTTTGTTGGAAATCCCAATAATTATCTCCCGCACCTCAATTTCTAGTCAAATTATTTTTTTTTCTTTCGGGGACACTACTTTTTTTTTCTGTCCGTATACCGTCAAATATCACTTTATAAAACCTACCCAGGAAGTTATTCCCTGCTCATTATATTCTGTTTTTTACAACAATATTATTCTCAATATTTTTTTTTCCTTTCTCGATATTTCTCAATTTGTCTGAGATAGACTGATTAAATTTTCTTCATCTCTGCATTTTTGCAGAGAACCTATTTTTAATGTGGTTTTTAATTTTGTTGTATTTTATTTTACTTAGTTTACGGGCGACCATTTTGATCTGCCGTTTGGCTGTGTATTGTTTTTTTGTATCGTTTCCTATATCTCTTGGAGAACCGGAAATCTAAGTCTTTGAGTGAGCATGACCCTCCCCCCTCCAAGTAAATAAAAAAAGTCTTGTCTCAAACCCCTTAAAGTCACATTTGACAAAGCTCTTCGGCCGAAGGTTCTTTCAAGCGGAATTGAAGGTTCTCTTACCTACGTATTCCCCTTTAACTGGACCAACAGTCAAAGGAAGGAAATGGGTTTTCCCCGAAAGTTCTTTTCAAAGTTTCAGGTTCATTCTCTAACCCCATTTCTGGTTAGGACATTTTTACTAGGCTCAAAGTTAAGTTAGATTTAACCGTACATGTGCAGTACGTAATTTTTTATATATTTAAGTTTTAGGTTTAAATATATTTCAGCTCTTACGATTAAGTTAAGAAAACTATCAAATACTCAATTGGATTATTTAAGAAAATTTGAATTCAAAACAGACAGGAAGAAGAATAAATTATATATGTTTGCAGAAATTTAGCCTACGACAAGTTCAAAATGTTAACAAATCAGTTGAGGTCATGGGATCTATTTCGAGCAATGAGACTCAGTCAGCAATAGCAGAAACTCGCAGTTAAGAAACCGGAGTTAGGCAAATAATTGCGAAATGATGTCTTAAGCCGGCGGTTTGTTTTATTTTTCTTCCTCAGTTTCCTAACTCCGAGACTCATTGTCCGTTCCAGTTAACCCTTTAGTGGGCAGTGGCTAATAGGTCTAGCCACATATAAAAATTTTCTCCTAGAGGGTGTTGGATATTTAGTCTATCCATTAAAGAAATAAGCTAAAACGCATAAAAATTAATACGGATGGCAGCAAAATACCTTTTTTTACATTTCATGTCCTGTGATGATTAGTTACCAACAGTTTTTCTAGGTGTAAATAAACAAATTGTATTTTGATTACTATAAATAAAATTTATGATCTTTGAAAAAAAAATTCGACATGTCTTAAGTATACTTTTCTCCCAACTAAATGGATTAAGCAAATTTGCAATTAAAAAAAGGTTTTATTTAGGTTTTTGGAAAGCTTTTATATGTAGATAGAGGCTCAATCCACAGCCCACATAGAACGGAAAATTGACCTAGAAATTTTCGTTTTTCCTACACTCGAGAGAGAGTACTTATAATTATGTGAGAATGTTGGGGGTCGGAAATATAAACAAACCTTGTTTACAATATGTAGTTCAAGATTCTCGGGTTCGAAAATCTTTCATTACAGTTTTTCTTATCGAAGAAAACGTTTGCATATTATAAAGTTTCACAGTATAAATAGCTCATCAAATTTGTGAAATAACTCATTTAAATTCTCAAAAATATTACTTTATTTCTAACTTTTTATACTAAAATTAAATAAAACATAAAATGTGGATATATACCTATTTCAATGTATATTCTAAGCATTCTATATATATTCTAAGTATTCTATATATATTTTAAGTAAGTAATCTATGTGTACAATTATTCTATTATTATTTATTTACACTTATACCTTGTATTTAATTGTTATTGAAATAGTTTTCAGCATAAATGTTAATTTTTCATAACAAGTTTATTCTATGATACATTATTTCTGTCCTGAAAATTAGTTAAATGTCCGTGCGCAGTGGCTGTAACGCGTAACGTTAAGTGCGCAGTGGCTGTAACGTCTAGCCACCACCCAGGAAAAAACCCTCGATCAGATTTTTTTTGTGACTAAATAACGTTTATAGAGGATGAGAACATTACATTTATCAAGTACTTTATCATAGAAAGTTGTATTTTAGCTGTGTGTCCATTAAAAGGTTATTAGTGAATATTGCCCATAATATCCTTTTTGCAAGCATTTTCAATAATGTGAAGGCAAGAATGATGGGAAATTAATACTTTAAATCTGTTTGTCGCAAAGATTATTTTTCATTAGTCACCTCAAAGCAACACTTTCAGTGTAGAGCTTCTTAAAGTTAGACATAGTTTACTAGGGTTTATACGTTATTGAAACTGGGAGTCAGAAAATGGATATTGAGGAATTTAAATTCTTCAAAAAAGTTATCTTCTTGGTCTGTAAAATGGAGAGGAGGGTTGACAACAACAAGCAAATAATGGAATCGAAGATTTATTACTGTAAAACATTTTTTTCACCACAGGAGCAAAATTGCATCTATCAATTGAATAAAAATGTCATTGAAGCCTTGTTATTGTTTTAGCATGATCTTTTAGAATTTATGCTACTTCAACTCTCATGGACTTTCTTAATGGTAAGCAAGTAGTGGTTTAATTTTCAAGACACATCTTGGATGGGCATAGAATTGGAGTAACACCTCATTGGCCATTGACTAGATAATGCTTTCTCCTCTACTATTTGTTCTGGTAACTCTTTTCAGATGAGTTTCTTTATAATTTAAAACGTATCGAGGCAGGTAATATTCATAGTTAATCAAATATTTTAAAGTTTCCCATGAAATTCTATGCTACCTTTGGGTTGAAGTTTGCTTCTTGACGGTATTTTACAAACCTGCGGATGTCCAGCCACTCTTGGCTTCCCTTAAATATTTCTCAACCGTTGACAGTTCTAATATCTTCTTAGCGATGCTGACAAAACCACTTACCCCTTCTGAAATATGATGTTCTGGTTAATAGTTTCAATCTGCAATTGCTCTTCCTTTATTCGCAATAGAAGTAACCTTTCAACATCATCCAAATACACAATAGTTAGGTAAATATTCCTGTCACTTCCTTTGAAACATTTTTCTCCTTAATTGTGTTTGTTCTTCAGAATATTTCAAATCGTTCATTCAGATATATTGCTTGTTACGCATATTACATTCATTGACAGATCATCAGATCAACAATCTGAAACCTCCTCTCTCTTAGTCACTGGATATGCGAAGAGACTATCTGTAAGCGAGTAAATTTCTTATAATTGGCTTTGCTTGTTATGAGAATTACTCGTTGTGAGAGATGTTCCTTAAACGAGGTTCCATACGGTTTTGTGATGATAAACTAATTAGTTAGCATTAATGAAAGACTACCTCAAGTGAGAAATGACAATATCTGTAAATATAATCCTCATTAGATCATTTTTATGTTTGTTTTTCTAATTGGTAAGATGTTTATGTAGCCTAATGGTCTTATTACCAGAATTTTGGGTTGCAAATTTCATATGTCATATTTCTAAAGATATATCTTATAAACATTAAAATATAAACGGAATTACTTTCAAAACACTTGGTAATAAGAGGAGTGGAACATCAACTCAGGAATTTCCAAATCATTTGAAATTTAGTTAAATCTTCTGCGCCCATTGCCATTAACTATCAGAGCTATTTTATTACTAATTGCTCAAACTTACAAATGATTGCAATTTGGTAAATACAAAATTTATTTCTTGAACATATTCTAGATCAAAAGCTTTGTTATCCTGACATTAAAAATCTACTATACAATACATAATCAGTCTACCCAACATAACTATTTTCCTCTGAAAGGTCTTATCACTACCTTCCAACAATATACATCCTCCTACACACTTATTATAAACAGGCCCATTACTCAATCCTGGATTATTATTTACGTTAAAGAAACCTTTTGGACAATGAGCCCTTATAAAATGACTACAGAAATACTTTCCATAAACATATGCCATTGAATAAATGGCAATCAATATCTATGTCAATGTAATCAATCTGTATGCATGTAATCAATACGCATTTCTGTGAAAACCAAAGAATTTTTTAATTTATTGGTATTCTTCATGTTATTTATAATTAGAATGAATAATTAGCATGCATTTAGTTTTCAATTTTGATTATAATTTATCCATCTTTAACAATACTCAATTTTGTTTTTAATTGTAGATATGAAATTTTCTGATCTTGTAAATCAGGAATAAAGTTTCCTGTTCAAACATTATTTCCCATAAACAAAATGGGAGAAAATATGTTTTTAAAATTATTAAGAACAAACTGTTTTACAAATATAAAATCTTTTTTTTTCTTTTGTAAAATTTACTGTATAGAAACATTATGTTTGATTTCATTGAAAACGTACATAAAATTTTGAATATCTATTGTTAATTTTAGAAGCATTGCTGATACTAGAATTTTGGACGAATTGTAAACTCGCATGTTTTTATTAATCTAAGATGATTGTCTCTATGCACATTTTTTGTATCCTGTATAGTATTCTTCATTAAATTTTTTTCTTTGTGTCAGTAATAAGTATTTTATTGTCATTAAAGTTTTCCTTCCCAGTACTAAAAAAAGTCTTTTGAATGTTAATAAGATTTATAAACATTTTATATACAGTTGGATTGATTTTATAAAAACTATTTAATGAATGAATTTCACGATTTAATGAATTTTTCACCCCCTTCTCGATTAACCCTTTATCTACCGACGGTACCTATAAGTACCATTTACTTTAAAATTGCATAGAATAATCCTTTTTACAAATACTCTGACGTAGGAAAATTCTTTGATGTCCACTCTTCCAAGATATATGGCAGCACTGTTCTATGATGAGTATTTTAGAGGGAAGGCGAATAGTTTTGTACAAAAATTGCGTTTTCAGCGGATTGCGAAGATTGACATTTTTATTCCGAAAAAGTAGTTAATGTTATTTTTTTTTTTTGTATGTTAATGCAGACCTTATAAAATGATTTGATTATTTATTCTAAGTGAACAGTGTATAAATAATTTTACAGTTGAAAATATCTTTAACTACTTAACTAACTCTAACTAATTAAATTTCCCAAAGTATTTTGCATATGCATATCCCTTAATTTTAAATATAGTGATTCAAAAAAAAATTGCATGAAAAAAACTGCTGTGAATCATAATGCGGTAGATAAAGGGTTAAAATGAAGAAAAATAACCTCTATTTAAAGAATGATAAACCCCCGGATCAATTAATAATTTCAACAGTCACTCACTTAGAGGATCGACGATTTAAACATAACTCAAACTCTTTGATATCTATTGCTAAATAACTAGACACTTACAATTTGTTCCTTTTATACAAATTCTCATATATTTAAATATTTTACATCATATTTAGTTTAATTGTTTGAATTCTTTATTGTCTCCTTAGCCCCTTATTCTACAAACTTCTTTAGCAATTTTTTACTCTTTCTTTATTTTAACATGTCTTGAATCCATTTGGCATTATGTATTTGCAAAGAGAGTTGACACATTTGAGGTCAAAATATACATATAACTTTATAGACGATACAATACACACACAATAAAAAAAAATATAATAAGAGATAATAACTCGCAATGAATGAAATAATTGTGATACTCACGAAGAGAGCAATCTTCTCCAATCCATCCTGGAGTACACGAACAGTTTCCATTTATAGGGTCACATGTACCATTGTTGGTGCATAAACAGTCATTATTACAATTCTCACCATACTTATTATGTGGACATTCTGAAAAATGTAATTTAAAAAGTCATTTATCTCATTCGATCTTATTTAGCATCATTGATGTGTGATATCTCTTTCATATTTTATATATTTTTATGTTTGGTACATTACACATAAGAACCATACATACATACGTACCTAATCCATTCTTATACCAATAACATAGAAGAAACTAATTCACATTACATCAGCGTTTCTCAAACTGTGGGGCGCGCCCCCCTAGGGTGTTGTGATAACTCTAGAAGGGGGACGCGAGCATATTGAAAAGTCGAAAACAAAAGATTATTTCAAAAAAATATTAATTTTTTTGAAAGTAAAACAAACAAAATACATTCTGTCATAATGAAGAAAAATACATTTACACTGATATAATTCATTTATAAATGTATCAGTACTGCACAATGAACTTTATAATTATCTTAACAATACTAAGTTAAGAACAAGCTTAATAATTACCAGTGACCGCACCGGTTGGTCATATATAAAATTAACACTTATCTGGATCATTTTTTTGTACGGCTTATAATTAATCCCTAACTGCAGATTAAAAGTTACGCGATTCACTCCCCAATACCACCATTTTGCACGTATGCACGCATATGGGGTGTATTTTGGAGGAGGATGAAAGGGAATATATATAATATACATAAAGAAAATCCTCTGAAATAAGTAAATCCTTCTCAAACAATGTAAAGGTCATTTTACTGCATTCCAAAGTCTTTGGAATAATTTTATGGATACTAGAGAACATATTTCGGAAAGACGTATATATACGTCCTGGGAAACTTACGCACCGGCTGAGTGAGACATTTATATACGCTGGTGGCAAAGAGGCTAAAGTCATATTGTAGCTTTAGAGTCAAAGTATCGTATTATCGAATTCAATACATCGTTATTGTATGGAGGGGGGCGCGATGAAAATTGTGATTGAATATTGGGTCGCAAGTATTGAAAGATTGAGAAGCACTGCATTACATATATAAAAGAAAAAAATATTACAAAATTAGCAACTTTTTGTTTTTGATGTCATCTTGCAAAATGTTTCACAATGAAGAAAAGATCAAAAAAGAGAAAGCCAATTTTATATATAATTGTGTAATTTTTTTAAGTTAAATAATTCATTTACGTATAAATTATCCAACAAATGATAGATGATAGCCCTTTAAATACAAATATTTTCAAATGCTCTTTTACAAAGAAATCATCCAACTGTACATTTAAATATCATAGATACATTAAGAAGACACAGAAGCTTATCAAAAATAGAAGTATTTTTTCGAAATGAACAACTTAACGAGGTAATTCACACACCAAAAATTTCGACATCTTACGTGAAATCTTAAAAAAACAATTAAATTTAACACATACTTTGAACAGTTGGTCTCCAAAACCATATTATATATTAGTGTGCTACTAAATTTACTACATGTATAGAAAATAATAGAATACAATTAAACAAGAAGAAGTGATAATATAATTAATTGGTAAAACCCTGTTCCATTTGAATAGTACATACTAGAATTTTATTTCGATTAATTTGCGGAGTTTAAATGTTCTTGTATTATTATTTCTTTTTTCTGGAAACTTTTACATTTGGTCTTAGTACTTAACAAACCCATCACCCTTTAAATTTATTTTGCAGTTATAAATATTCCAAGCTCATATGTTATTAGAGTGTTATCCAAACGTCCGATTTCGACACTTTTGAAAAGTTGCAAAAAATTTTAAAGGATCGTAATTTTTGTTATTTTTTTAATCAATGTAACTTTTCAAAGATTTTACTTATTTTGTAAATAAGTAAATTTTAATACTTTTAAGTGAAAAATAAAAATATTAAGTAAAATTTACTTAAGAAATAATTTTTACAAAAAATTGTTAATTAAAATTGGGTTTTTTTTGAATACCAAATGTCGTAGCCTCCTGCGTTAAATATGCTTCTTTCTGTGAATACTTTGTTGTATTGACCTTATATGAATCTCAGAAATAATTCGAAGTGCTCTTTTTTCCTTATAAAATTAGTAAATTGTTATTGAATATTCAACGCGGGTATAATATTCTTAAATATAATAAACCATTAACTAGTTTACAAATTGCATGTGATTATAAGGATGATAAAAAAATGTAACAAAATTAAGTAGAGTAATGTCATGAATTCACTAAAAAAAATTATTTAATTTTATCTTTCAAAAAAGGAAAAGTAAGATTGTTCATTCACATTATTTTATGCGTATCATTGAAAAAAAATTATGTCTAAGGTATTTGTGTATCGGAATATTTTTATGTCAGTTACATTTATTGATACGTTTTGTAAATAAAACAACATTTGAATATAAATATGAATTTTAAATGAGACTTTTAAGAAAAATGAAAATTAAATAAGAGCACACATCTCCTTTAATACTTTTCGAATATTGTGAAGGTCATTTTATTACATTTCAAAGCCTTGGAATAGTTTTATTGATAGCCACTTTAAAAAAAGAATCGTATTTCGTAAAGAAGAATATATATATAGTCCGACCTAAAGACCGATGATGGGAAAGTTTCGGGACTTAAGGGGTTAATTTTTCCATGTTTTATGTAATAAGTAATTTTAAATTATTAATATGTTACCAAATTTTTTACAGATTTAGAAAAGTTTTCATTCAAAAAAGTTACTTTCATGCAACAATAATATATTTTCCTCAGAAAAGCTTGTGTTCATGAAACGTATTTCTAAGTTCAAAAACTTCTCAAAGCTAAGACATCTGTTTACATATTACACGTATAACATTCCTTTTATCCCAAACATTTAATTAAATAATATAATATACAAAATATAATACAAAGTTCCACCGATGCTTACGAGTCCTCTAGTAACATTCTGAATTATTATATTCCCATTAACTTGCAGTAAACATTGTTATACTGCTAAAAACCACTTTTACTCATAATTGAGTGACAATCGTGAAATTTCTTTCACAATTTTAAAAATCCACATAAGTTTTAAGGGTATTGGAGACCTAAAATCTTCTTAGTATGACCATTTGAGATTTTTACATTTTCAAATAGTATATGTTTTAACCTTTCTAAAAGATACATTGCTTAAATCTCTAAGGTTATTAGAAGCCTTAAAATCTATTTTTAAATAATTATTGAAACTGGGTCACGCCCATTTAAATGGCGAAAAATGTAAACAAAAGTATTTTCTTATTGGTTAAAAGTTAAATGATTGATGGAAATCAAAACATTTAATCCAGAATTGCTGAAAAGTGTTTACATGGATGTACACAAAATCCAAATGAAAGTGTAAAAGTAAATGGTCAAGTAAAAATAAATTAATATGGTCTCGTGTACCGAAGAAAATATTTGTACAAATACAAGTTTATCTTTGGGTACATAGGATGCAATTTCATCGTTTAAAATGGAAAATGTATCAAAATCAGAAATTTTGAGAAAACTTAATATTGAGCCTGGTACTTGGTACAGGCAATAGAGCGCTTCAACAAACAGAAGCTGTTAAAGACTAAATACTCATGTTTACAAAAAACACAAAGGAAGTTAGGAAAGGAAAAAGATTTAAAAGGAAGAGTAAGGGTGATGAGTTTCAAAAAATGTAGATCATTTGGAGTATAGGGAAGAATATTTAAATAAAAAAGTAATTAAATACTTAAATTCATTTATCTCAAAATATAAATTTTAGGTGTTCGATCTACCTTTTTGGGAAAATACTGTTCACAGGTATGTAAAATTTGTATGATATTTTTATAATGATTGCTAATATATATACTAAAATGAGCTTTTTGTAAAAAACTGAAAAATTTATTTTTTACAAAATTTTTAATGTGAAAAATGGGTTAATTTTCACTATGTTTGATAAAATATTTTATAAATTATTAAAAAATTCAAAATTTGCTAAAAGCTTATTTCAGTATAATGAGAAAGTTATACTTTAATTATATGAAAAATTTCAAGCATGTACATTTAACAGATTTTGAGAAATAGGTACATCGAAAAAGCCAATTTAACATTGTCGGTATATATAGAGAGATAGGTTTCCAACTCACTTAAAAATTCATTTTGCATGTTTTGATTCCGAAAAAATGTTGCAAAGTAATCAAGGCTAAATTTATATGTGCGTGTGCGTACAGCGTGCATGGAGATAGAGAGAGAAGTAGATATAAAGATAGATAGACCTGAGATAAGATATATTATTAACATTTAACATGATATTATCCTCGGTTTTAAAAGAAGCGTTTCGTGATGCATCAGATATAAACGATTAATCGGCTTTATTCCCGGTTAATGATAAATTCTTGAAAGATAATGTAGCAAACTAATTCCTTCACAATCAAAATGCTAATCCTCAACAATGAGTGATGAATTTACCGAACAATGTATATTACGTAATGTACTTAGTTACAAAGCAATGAGCAATGATAGTCATTTAAGTAATGTCTACAGATTCTCCAAATGTGCCCGTAAATAATTCATGGTTAGTAACCAAATGTGCATCTAAATAAATGTAGATAAGAGACTAGAGTTTGAAATTAACACTACTAATAAATTTTCGCTTCTTAATGATAATCCGATAATACGCTGAAAAGATAATTTTAAATAATAAGGAAGATATTCAAGGGAAAAATAATATATAATGACATTGAATTAGAAGGCATTTAAAGGAATATTTTAAATACTTCCATAAATTGATTATATCTTAAGAAAATTATTGATATATATTGGAAATATATATTAAATTTAGACTAGGGAAATTTTAATGTTTATGCATGTGATAATGTATAATTTCCTTTTGTTTATTTATTCACCAATATATCCATGTGTATTATGTGCATTCGAGATTTTATAGAATAAAATTATTAATTCATTAATTAAATGTGTTTTAAAAACATAACTTAAATATGATTTTGATCTTTCAAACTGAAAGAGAAAAAGAAGAGGGATGTCAGCAAATGGTGATTTACCACATAATATACATTTTTCTCTGTGAAAAGTAATGCAATGATAAAAATAAAGTATCACGCTAAAATATTAAACAACTTTAAGTTGAAAATAATGTTATTAATAGTTTCAAAATTTTGTAGAAATAGATTAAAATTTTAAACAGTATGGAAAATAATTCAGCACCATGCATTAATATATTTTTAATGGAAACTATGGCATTCTTACCCAAATCACAGTTTGAGCCTCTCGCACCTGCTGGACAACTGCACCACCCAGTGACATGATGGCAAGTTCCAGTTTGCAACAAACAATCAGGACATTTCATTTTACATTCCTTTCCAGAAGAAACCGACAGGACACTCTATGTCAAGAAAAATAAAGAACATTGTGCAGTTTTAAACATGAATTGTATTCTAAAATAATTTGAATATATTTAATTATTTTTCTCTCATCTTGTAAATACTTTGGTTGAAATAATTGGTAACAGTGCATAACGATTAAGAGACAAATAGTACTTTAACACCCAAATTTATATTACTCCTTTATAAAAATTTGTTTACTTATTGCTAAGATACAAAAATAAATGTTTAAAATAAATACCAATTACAATTAGAACCAAACTTAAAGAATTTAAGAATTAATTTTCATCATAAGAATAATAAATTCTAATAATAAACTTAGATGATTGAAGAATATAATTATATGAATTAATGTAATTTGTATTATAAAACACTTTTAATTGAACTGAATTGCATATGAATTTAATGTCATGAAAAGCATTGGTATTTTATTTCCTAATGAATTCAGTTATTAAAATATATTATAGATGAAAACATTATTTTCTCCTATTTCAATTTGCTTTCTGGTTACAAATGACTTATTATATAATTAAATGAATAAAACGATAACAAAGAAAATGTAAAACAGATCCTTGTTAATTTCTAATTAATTAATTTTGGGGCATTTTATGAAACATAGTTTATAACTCTCAATGATAACACAAAAAAATTTTATATTAAAGAAAAAATATTTATTAATAATTTTCAAAACATGTTAGTATTATTTTATTCCTCATTTTTAATATGTTAAGCTTTCACAGTGAAATTAAAACTGAACTATAATAATCTTTTATCGAAATTAAGCATACTTCACATTTTATTAAAAAAAAATTTAATTTTTAAAATAAAAGTAATACAAATAAAACTAAAGAAAAGTACGCTTTAGTTGATCGATTAACAAAGCATAAAAGAAAGATATATATAAAAATTACCTTGTATAAAGTTAAAATATTAATGAGGTTTTATATAAATTCAGACTTAAGATTAATAAAATTTCACATAGGACAGCTTAAAAAAAGACCCCAAATTTTTTTTAAAAAAAGACTCTTTAAAATTTAAAAAAATGTTTTTAAAAATAAAAAATTTTTTTAAAAAAAAATATGAGTGAAACTTAATTTCCTATTGAACAATGTTTTATTATGTTTCAGCTATCAGCTGAAATATTTAGGACGAAAAAAATAATCAAGTCTAAAATTTTAATGCTAATGCTTTTTTTTCAAATTTTTAAGTTCTTATCACTTTCTAAAAAGTTTTTTAGTAACTGAAAGGTGATACTCTATTAATTAACCTTAATGTTTACACTAAGCATTTGAAACATAAACTACATTACAATTAAATTTGCTTATTTAAGAATAAAATGATTTTTACTTCATGTAAAAACAGCTCATACTAAATGTTTTTTCAGCTTTTTAAGTGATCGTGCTAATTTGATCTTAATTACCTGCGAATATATTATTCCTTTTATAAGTTATTTATATTTAGCAGTGTTTATTGTGGATTTCATGAGAAATAAACTATAATAAACCCAAGGCAATTTTAAATCGTATCTTAATTTGTTTAATTTTTAATCAGGAAAAATGGATTTATGAGCTCCCGCATTATGGCGCCTTTCTTAATTTATATCTTTTTATACTATTTTCGTCATTATTAAAACTAAAGTTTTTTCATTAATCTTGCATAATGATTTACTATAAATGTATGTTTTTAAATGCAGTACTTATGCGAGTTTTTAAGAGTATATTGTTTCAATGAAATTTCCACGTTTAATCTGTTTTAAGAGCATTTTTCAAGAATTTGTCTACGGGTTGGACGTTTTTATCAATTGATATTAAATATTAATAAAAAGAAAGAAAAAAATTGAAGGGAAAAAAATTGCGTGAATTAAGAGCTTTAAGTAATCAAAATCTTATGACACACAAGATGGAATATTTTCTCCCTCATTTTTTGTTGCAAATTATTTTTCTGTAAGGTTTCTTTTGAGATTACTCAACCTTATTTCAATGTTAATTGTACTTAAAGATTGAGGTTTACAACATACAGAAATTGTTTCAACAATTGGCCCTAACTAATAACTATTTTACTATCAATCACAATACAAATTAATCTAATGAAAAAAAGGCGATACAATCTCATTTCATGACGCAATCTCTGACATTTCATGACGCAATCTGGGAAAACTAAAATTGGATTAATTTGATCAGCTAAATACCCAAAACTTTTCTACCTTTTACATTGTTAGTAAAAATTCGATATTATATAAATGTACTTTATTTTGATACCAACAAAAAAAAATACTTCAGATATTGTCTGGGTATAAGAAATATGACATAGGTTTTGCGCTTCCCCACCAAAATATTCGAAGCCTTCTTTTACATGTATTTTGCTGCAAAATCATTTTTAAAGGACAATTTAACTAATACTTCATTTTCCCTTCCTTGATTTTAAATTTCAAAATGTATTAACCATTATACTTAATAACGGTAAATGAGTATCACATGTAATGAAATAAAATCACGATAAATTATTATCAATTGAAAAATTTACAATAATTGTTAAATTTGAAATCATAGTGAATAAGTATTCTCAAAGGTGGACTCTCAGTCCCGTATTCCTACTTCTTAAATTAACACAAATAATTCTGAATAGTTACAAAATGTTTTTTTTTACTTTGTACATTTAAACAATGAATATTCTGAATTGAATCTTTAAGCTAATATTAAAAAAATTTATTTCAATAATTTGTAATTAATGATTAATTATTAATAATCATTCTCTCATATTTCATTTCTGAAGCTTCAAAGAATTTCATTATTAAGGTATCCGACTACGTTCGGAACCGAGATTTTGCAAAAGCGTTTAAATGGATAATATTTATGATATTTAGTGTCACTTTGGTTAGAAAATGTATATAAAATTGTTTTAAGAATATTATTACAATCAAAAATTATATTTAAGTACAATATTTTGACAAAAAATGAAAATTGAAGGACCAGTTTTCAAAATATCCTCCTTTTGAGAAAAATGCTTCTATTATAATAATATTTTGCCTGTCTATAGCTCAGACCTCTGTACAGAGGCTCAACTAGAATTTTTGAAATATATAACTTAGAAGTGGGTTTATCCATGTTTAAAGACAACAGAGGGGAGAAATTTTAAGAAAAAACCGCTGATAATTATTTCAATGGGTTGTAACTCTGAATATAATGGGAATTTTTCAAAACTCATAGTTGCGCCTCTGTACAGAGGTTTGAGCTATAAACAGGAAAAAAATTATAATAGAAGCATTTTTCACAAAAGGAGAACATTTTGAAAAAAAGGTTATTCTAAGTTAATTCTTTGCCGAAATATTGTATTTAAATTATTTTTTTTGTCAAAATGTCCTTAAAACCATTTTTTACATGTATTCTAATCTAAGTGACACTAAATATCATGAAAATTATCCATTTATGCGCTTTTTTAAAATCACGGTTCCGAACGTAGTCGGATACCTTAAAGGGATATTATTTGATAATATTATCTGAAAATTTCTCCAAAAAAACATAGTGGGATTTATAAAATTTTATATATATATATATAAGATATTTATAAATCTTTGCAATGTCAACTAATCAAAGAAAACAAAAATAAACCATCAAGTACAAACACTCAACTATCTTATTTGAAATTTATCATGCATTTTTTTAAATAATATGTTACTAAATTTGTAGGCAGTTTTTTGAAAAAAAAATTGTTAAGAAAATAGAGAAATCTATTCAATAACTATCTAACATACCCTTACATTTAATAGTTCACTGTGTTGATGCTGTGATATTGGAGAGGAATCATGATTTGGTCGAAGTGTTCATATTCGTGTAACAAAAGATGTATCTTCAAAAATTTTATGATTTTTGTTTTCTTTATTAAAATATAGAAAACAGTATTAATCAATTTTTAAAATTCATGTTAAAAAATTACTTTTCTAGTATAAATTGTAGAAGAAATATAATTCAGTGAAATTTGATGCTCAAGTTCAATGCAAGAAAAAAAATTCTTTTAACATTTCTGATCCTCGCTAAATCTAAAAAAAACTTGTAAGATATAATTTAAGTATTCAGTTAAGTAAAGTATTCATTACTAATTAAATATGCATAGGTTTAGAGGTTGGTAACTAAAAATTACGATAGTCAATGAAGTGTCTGAATTTAAAATTTTCCTTTAAGGTTTGTGTACATTTACCCAGAAGCAGGTATGCCCGTATTTCCTTTAAGGTTTCCTTTAAGGTCGCGTAGGGTGACCGAGCTCCCCCTTTCCGATCCTTTTTTTATAATTGTTTTACGCTATAAGAACCGTAATTCCAGTGAATAGTTTAATTCAGAGAAAGTACCTACTTTTAGGGGCTTTTCTCAATTTTTCTTTAATAATTTAAGAAAAACTCCAGTGAGATTGAACTAAAATGTTTCAAATGTGTGTGTCTTTAATAATGGACACAAATCACAGACACTTTTCGCTAACATTACAGGTATGATATTTACAGGCAAAAATATCATGTTTTGTTCAAGTTGAAGTTTTATTTTTTGATGGTCGACAAATATCATGTTGATTTTGTCCGTTCTTGTGGGGTTTTTTTTTTTGACAGTGTGGTACACTTGTGGCTTCATATCATTCTTGATGGTGGTTTTTAGTTAGTATTTGAAAACTTTCTTATCAACTGAAAGGTTTCATGTTCATCACTTTTCTCAAATTTACTTTTGCTATCATGATTAATATTCATTACTTCATCAGTTTCTTCCCTCGCTTGATCAGTTTCAACTTTATCCAATAAATATCGCACAGGTGCTCATTTATTTCTTTATATTGATTTTATTTACTTTTATAAACAATAATGAGTCGTACAACAAGGCAATCATAATCACTAAGTTGTTCATAGGGAAAATGCAGCATGATCATAGAAAATGTTTTGGAAAAAAAAGGGGTTGCGCTGGGAACTCAGTCAAAACAAGTACTTAAGATTGTAAGAAAACGTTTGCCACTCCTAAAAAAGAGGAAGATACGTGACAAATACATTTTAGTTCCCCTGAAGACTGTCATATCAAAGGATATTGACAAGGACATCGGTAACATATATACAGCTTTCCCAGAATTAAAGATTTCGTGAGCTTTGGGTGACTGTGTGTCCCGCAACGCCCCGCCCCCGTTTTAAATTTACAAAAAAAAATTCATTTTGGATCCATTTTTTTAAAAATATTTTTTAAAAAACTACGGGTTTTTGGGCTCACGGGAAAAACTTGAAATTTTATCAGTGCGGGTTACTAAAAGGATGCTAGAAGATATTTTTTTCCCTCACATTTTTTAAAAAAAAACCCCCCCAGAATATTTTCTAAATATCTTTCCACTTTTTTTCCCCAAAATTTTAACTTGTTTTACTCGTTTTATTTTAATAGGTATTTTAAATACATTTCCAGTAGTTTCCAACATTTCAACAGAACAGTTTTCTTCACGATTAGCTATTCGTAAGCTGTTGTCTGAATACACAATTTTGAATTCCCCGATTTTCTTCATATTATATGCATAACAATACTTGTCTTAAGGATCCGAACTATTTACAAATAATTAAATTTTGAAAATACTATAACAAATATAATTTTCATTTTTTTTACACAAGGAAAGTTTTAAAAAATTATGGAAAATATTGAAAATAGCTAGTATGAACATAATTATTATATTTATTTGAACTCACTTTCTTCACATTGACTGCCATACCATCCAGGTCGACATGAACAGTGTCCACTCATATGGTCACAAATTGCATTCCCTGGACATTCACATTGGTTGATGCAAAAAGACCCCCATGTGTTGGGCCCCTTTTATAAAAAAATTGATTCCCCCGGCAAATTTTTTAAAAAAATTACATTTATGCAGTTATTGGTATATTTCTTTTATAAACTGTTACTGACATATAATATTTAAAATACTATGTCGTTGCTTTGAAAATATATCCGTCATCAATCAAAACAAAAACTTTAATACTATTTCTAATTATTCCAAATGTTTAGTTTCTCCTTATTGTGCTTTTTAAACTACAATTCTAAAGGAACAAATTAAATACAATGTTAAAATAATTTATGTCCTCTGTATTTTGAATTGTAATAGTTAGAAAAGGGCTAAAAAGGGTTGAGAAAAAAATAGTAAAAGGGAAATTTAAAAATTTTGTTAATTTTTTACTACGCTTTTTAAAAAAATTAAAAATATTATAAGCCCTTTTAAATTCTAAATAAACTTATATTAAATAATAAAGAATTTTATAAGGAATGTTTTTTAAAGACGAAAAATCAGGTAATAAAGAAAGCAAAATAACGAACTCTAAGCACAAATTCCATTTAATTACATCTTCTTTATTAAAGATTTTTTAATGAATTTAAAACAAAAGTATTTATAAGTTACAAGAAATATGCACACAAAAAATCAGTCGCAAGTAGAAAGTAATATGTCTGACTGAATCAAGTAATACACATATTTTAACAAAAGTTACTAAAACAAACTTTTCTTAATTAAAGTTGTGAATTTCAGTACGCTTCCATAAGCTAGTGAAACACAAAGAACAATCCTGTAAATAGATTGGTATAACTAATAATCAGTATCACTTTTGAATTCATATCTTTATTCGCTCGATATATTGGTTTAACTGGAATCTCAAGTCCGTTGAAAAGTTATAATTGGAGATACTGTTTCCTCATGGAAGTTATTCTAATAAAATAGATAGTACACAAATTGCTACATCAAATTTAAATTGCTTCGAAATAATCTCAAAGTGGCAACGAGGACACCATTTCAATGAATGAAAGATTTTTAAATATCAGATAAATTTATTTCTAAAAAAATTTCTTTCAACATATCAAACAGTTTCAGTAAAAGCCCATGAGTGAGTGTTTATTATCGTAACAAGAGAACTATTGGTAACGTATCTCATAATTTTAAACCTCGGTCAATTAACAAGGATAACACATCTGTAAGCGGGCACTCTCTCTCCAAACTACCACACTACCCCAAACGCTAGAGTTTGAGCCTCGATTTAAATTGCATCAGCCCCTCTACACGGTGGGTCTTCTGAGGCACTAGAGACTCGAACTCATGAAACGTCAGCCAGGAGTTCGTGACCATACCCAATAGGTTGCTGTGACTACAGAAAAGACCCATTCAAATTTTAAAACGTCTTAAATTGAGCATTGTATCTCATTCAGTTTTTTTTATAGATCCTCAAAATTGTTAATAAACGATATATATGGCCATTTAATAAAGTTAAGTTCAATTTTAAAATATTTTAATAATTATAACTACCCTCTCCATGACAGATTATGTAAGCGTCTTGATAGAAATGCAAACAAAGCATCAAATTATTAGGGAATATTCCTAAGCTCTCGAATTACTTTACTTCATTCATTATATTATGATTTATGCACTTTACTAGATGCATTTCGTTTCCAAAAATAGCACATTCTAAAATTACAGTTAACTAACATTTAAAATTAAATGTGCATTTACAGGGGGTAAAATTAAACTTACAGTTTAAAATCAATTTGTCCAAAAAAAATTTTTATTTTGGTTGCATAAATTCCATTTTTAAGTACTTTGTGAAAAATGCGTAAATTGTTAAATTATTTTTAAAACATAATTAAAAAAATTTAAATTTTTAATTAAAAATTTAAAAAACAACCTTCCCCTCCTGGGAAAGCCAGCCCTGTCCCCTCCGTGGTTGCAGAATATAGTTGACTGTTCATTGCATAAGCAACTTTTGTTGCATTCTTTTCCGTAAAATCCTTCCTAAATATTATTTGAAAATTTCTGTTATAATTTTTTTATAAAAAAAAAGTATTAAGTTTTCTGAGAAATGGACAGTTTTGTTTTGTTTTGACTTTTCATTTATCTGACCATAAATGAGCATACCTTTAATATAAGCACTCATGTATTAACTTTTAAAATACTAAACGTGTTTTAAAATACCGAACAAAATAATACAAAATAGGTATTTTAATGAAATATTTATTGTTTTTAAATAATAAAAGAAATAAATAATGATATTTTAAGCAATTTAAATTTATTCACAGTTAATATACAGAAACATCATTGTGTAATATATATTTAAATTAAAATAATCTAAATACATTAAATTCAAATAAGAACAAAAATTTTAGTGATTTTGTTAAAACAAATATATACCTTCTTTATTCTATAAAAGAAGTCATCTTTCTAAAGGTAATTTAAAATTTAGAAGTAATGTATAATTTTTTTAAACATTTAAGGTACTATACTTTACAAAACAATTTATCATTGGTTTTTTCATTGTCTACAAAAATTTCTTATCCAACAAATATTTTTTTTAAATAAAAAATAATTATGCTTAATATTTCCTAAAAATTATATACATATATATGTATATGTCGCAGGAAAATGACGAAATCAGGAATTTCATGAATCCCTAAGGGAGATGATCAATTCAAGCAAGATGTGTGTGTTAAAATAACGTCTCTTCAAGGTTGTTACCCTAATGAAAGTAAGTGATTTTATCAAACCTTGAAATGTTTTGTGAAATGATCTAGTAATTTGGAACTTGCAGTAATAGTTCAACAAATCACAAAAGCTTTGAACTGTAAGTTGTTTTGAATCCCTGTACAACGAATTGATTCAGAAATATAATATTTGAACTTAAAATTATAATTGTGTCTATTCTAAACTAAAAGGTGAAAAAATACTAAGAGAGTTAAAGAGAAAACTTTGCGTAACACATTTATACAAATTAAACATAACATTCATTTTTTCATTCATATATGTGCATAATTTAACTTATAAAACATTTCTTTTAAATTTTAAAAAAGAAATTTCCTCCATTTTTTTCACAATTCCCCAACAAACCTGGGGGAAACCCAAAATTTCCTGGAAAAATTGCATATCCACCATTAAAACCCTTACTCTTTCACATTCCTTTCCATAAGATTCTTTTGGGCAATGACTCGCAAAATTTTCCAACAAACCCTGAAAAGAGAAATTTCGAATACAAAGAAATATAAAAGACGTAAAAAAAATCTAATCCATATGTTTTTTTTCAAAAAAACAATTGTGTTTTAAAATAAATATGCTGAACGAAAGAAATATGCGGAAATATAACTTTACGTAAATGTTTAAAACAAAGTCTAATCTTAAAAGAAATACATAAGTGTTCAAGAATCATCCATTGTTGTGCTGTTTAAAATGCAGCTGTTACGCATACGTTAATGTTTTTTTTACCAATGTTCGATAAGCTGGAGTTGTTTTCGAAATCTCTCTTTCTCCATTCCGGGATGTTCTAAACCGACCCCAAAACGATCGAAAAAAAACTAAATCGGGTCGAACTTTTGGGGATTAAAAATTATAAAATAAATTTAAATAAATACAAATATACCATTGAAAAACGTTTTTTGAGGAAAAATATCGATTTTCAAAATGTTAAATTTTTCTTATCACACTGCCAAAAATTTTGAATATCACATTTCTAGATCTTTTGAAGGAATAATTTTCTTCATAAATAATGATTAAAGATCATCTGTTTCCAAAGATTTTTCATTTTTTCTCCTTACATTAGATTCTAAAAGCCAATTTTCAATTCAAATTCAATATGAATCAAATTTAAGACACCTTTCTCTTTCACACCAATTTTAAATACTACGAATACATTTTCTTCACTTATGTAAAATTTTCATACCTTTCTTGCTTTTCTAGTTGTATTTCTAACGAATATTACAAGCAATATTGCAGGAATTGATTTATTTATATTGAAAATACTCAGTTATATTTTATAAACAAATTTTAGATGAAAATATCATATCATCTAGCATTGTAAAACAATATTAAAATATTTGGTTTTGAATGAATTTGAAACTAAATTTAAAGATATTTAAATTAGTGCTTTGTTCACATTTAGAGAATAATTCGTTATAAGCTACTGCTTCCTAATGTGTTATATGTTTTGGCGGGAATCTATATTATCTAAGATGCATTATGTGCTATTAGCAATAAATGGAGTAAATTATTCAGAAGGAAGCCAAAGGCATAATATCCATTTTAATCAAATATATTACAAGGAGATGTTTGTAGGCTTATAATGCTAAGAATCAAATAGAACGATTGAAAGACATACACCTAAGTTTAAACATAAATATTTTCTATTGCGTTTCATTCTTGAATAATGAAAATACAAAAAGTGCTTAGAACAGTATTATTAACAAACATGAAATTTTGATTTAAAAATGTTTTAAATATAAGGAAGTTATTAAAGTTCCTTATTTACTTATATCGGATAAGTAAACAATATTTTTTAACTTTAAATAGCAAATAGATAGTTAAGAATTAATGGTGTTATATAATTGGACATTTTTGAGCTCTTTTAAATAAATTCAAATTTTTGTATTCCTTGATCAAAAATGTACTGGTCAATTTTTTCAAAATATTTTGCATCAAAACCATAATATGTCCTGCATATCCTAATGTTCGTGGTTCAATTCTTATCACGAACTTTGCATAATAATGTTTTTCAAAATTAAATATTTGTTTTTTTACATCGTAATCAACAAAAATATGTTAATTATAATTTTAAATAAATACATATTTTCAAATAAATGTATTCCTTTTTGACTTCTTTCGTTATAACATTGAAAATCAAAAATCATCTTCAAAGAGCGGGGTTTAAAATTAATTTCCTTTTGAAGTGTTTTGATGTAGTTCTTTCTGAAATCACTTTAAGGGAATTGGAATTTCAATAAATATTACTTTATTTTATTCAACTACATGTTTTCAGTAAAGAGTAATGTCCATTTGAAAAGTTTGAAATATCATGTAGTTAATAAAATTATTAAAAAGCAATTTTTACTGTATATAGATGCTATTTATTTGCTTTCGTCAAAATATTTTCTTTTTTTTCTAAATTAGCATTTACACCACATAGATTATAGAAAAAAATGCACTACATTCAATAAAGGAAATTCAGTAATCAACTATGACCATGAATTTGAATCTTATTTAAGAATTTAAATGACATCATCATACATATATTTAAAATTATGAGTATGCCAAAACATTTGTTTCGTTTCGTTTTTAGTGTTTTATTTTTGTTAATTGATATTTTAACATTTTGGGCAATAATTAAAAATGGATTGATGTTTTAAAAACTTTAAAGTGTGTGCGCACGTGCGTGTGTCCTCACTCATTTGTGCTTACGTTTATATATGTATACAAACAGAAGATAGATAATGATACCCCATTAATTCATAAGTTGTAAGTAACATTGTTTTGACTTATGATGAACCTTCCTCTGTAAATGTTTGCTGCACGCATAAAATATTTTTGGAACATAATTAATAAACTGAGGAATAGCCCATTAGAAGTTACCGGATAGAAAACCTGGATTCTGCATTAAAATTTGATTCAAATCTTGTTCTTTATTTTTCTTTCGCATTTTGAATGTAGAAACATTACACACAAGAATTGGATATTTATATATACATTATATAACAATATTTACTCACACTTCATATAAGAATGTCCATACAGATATCATGTAATAATTTTCTAATAGACATTAAGAAGAATTCTTCTTTTTCATATAATCATTCCACTTTTGAAAGCAATCTATAGTACATTGTCAGAGTAAAAATAAAGTTTTTATTCTTCGTTGTTAGTTCAAAAGAGTTAAACTAAAAATCTATTGCACAAATAATTGTGCAAATAAATAGCACTTTTAAAACCTTTTAGATTAGAAGGAACATTTATTTCGTAGCAAAGATTTTTCCAGATACCAATCATGGCAATAAATATTTTTTTAAATATCTATATATATATACCGTGCGTACTGAATGTAAACGCTGGGGACATATTTTACTGAAAATATTAGGTAAAATTATTCATTTGTAAACTATAACAAATTCAAGCATTTCAGTGAAAATTTATAGAACAATCATTTCCAAATGTGTATACTTATTTATGAAATTCAGTGAAGTGCAAGCAAGGAAACTTTTACACTAGAAGGAAAATACTTCCTTTAAAGAAGAAAATACAAACCTGGAGCGCAATAACATATCCCATTTTTCTTATCGCAAATTGCCCCATTTTTGCAAGTGCAATACATTTTACACCCTTCACCATACCATCCATCTTCACACTCTACAAACAAAATAAATGAAATAGAACATTAGGGTAACTCGTTTTGCACTAACTTCTTAAAGGAAAAGACATCATATATTTAAATAAAATGCACATGAAGAATTTAAACAAAAAATGTATTCATACAGATAAAACAAAGAAGTAAAAGTCTGAATGAAGCATATCGTCTGATATGGAAACTATTTACAGATTTTATATTTCTTAGACAGACAAAATTAGTTTCAAAGGTTGAAAATTCATAAGAGAATTCTTTCGAATATATTTGAGAGTTGTTGAAAATTCTCTTTTCATTTAGGTATTCACATTTTATTTCTTCTCTAGAAAATCGACCCGAAATCCTTTTATTCTAAAGTGAAACTTACTCTAAGATATTTTTAAGCATTTTCCTTATAACAAGCGTGATAACTTAGAAAAATATGTAGCATTAAATCTTAAGTTCAGTTGGAATTTTTTATTTACAGGTTAATTTTGTACACGTTGCATCATTTTGATCCAAAATCATTATTTAGTGTAATGTAGCATTTTATAACATAAAACTTGTGATGCATTTTCCAGCTACGTATGTCGGGTGATACAACTGTCAAAAAATTTCTTCTATTCTTACTCCAAAAATATTTTCTGAAATAATTCAGTCAGTGTGTTAGGATAAATTTTACATTATCTAATTTATTAACAGTTAAAGTTATGAATACATGTGAGAATTTAAATGGATTAAAATATTAAATAGTAAAAGCAAATTAGAGTTTATAAACATCAAAATTTCTTTTCTAACGTATTAGCCATCATTCAATAATACTCTTTGATACTATTCATCATAGATTCCATTTCTTACGTCTTTGAATTTTGTATTCGAATTAGATTTCAATATAAAAAGAAATCTGACGTAACTGTAAAGTTGATAGCTAAATTTGATCTAACTAAAATAGAATAAATAAGCAAATGTTCTCTCTCTTCTCTCTCTCTCCCCTATAATTTATCATGTATGAGAAAACATAGCTTTAAAACACTAATAATAACAAATATAATACTTTATAAATAAATAATAAGTTTATAAATATAATAAAATTGAAAATATAGAACTAAATAAAAAAATACCATGCCTTTTTATTTTTATATAGTTTTTAAGTTATCTACATAGAAAGAAAAATTAGTTTAAACTAAAATATTAAAAGGCCTATAAATTAAACTAAATTGAAAATCTTATATTAAAAAATAAAACATTTTTAAATGCTGTTTCCTGATCATTTATAAAAAATTTTCCTTAGCTTTATCCGTAGAATTACAGATAAATTACTTTTTTTATAATTATTTTTTTATTTATCAAAATATTTCAATTGCATTTTAATTTTTGAAGATTCCATAAAAAGTAACTGAATTTTGTGAATTCATTGCTGTGAAATTATTATATTCATACTAACATTTGCGTAATAGTACAAATCAGAAACAGCATATTTTCAAAAACAGACCAGATTGAATTCTGTTTGTGTAATCTCTTTGATCTTCAAGTTTATTCAGCAACACTTTTTTTTAATGTTTTTAGCGCAAACCTACTTTGAAAGTGACTTTTTATTAAGCCTTCAAAGAAAGATAAAAATTGAAAATGAAGAAATCTGAACTTAGTTTAGATAAACAAACAAAAAAAAAGATTTCTTAGATTCATAGAAGTTAAAATGTTACGATCTGTAAAAGGATGAAAATGAATAAAATTAAAATCTTCAGTATGAAACTGTAAAAATCTCCTATAGAGGACAAAAAAACAATTCCATTTGCTTTATATTAAAATAAGATTAATCCTTTTAGGTGTTATGTTGAAGTCGTTTGTAAATAGGTTGCTCAATTGTTGGAACTTTTTATGTTTTATGCAAACTAAATATTTTAAATTGAAAGAATTATTTGCAGTTTTTCCTCTTGAGTTACATTTGATTTAATAATACAAGTGTATTAACTCTATAAAATTTTCACACAAAAAAAATTCAGCAGTTTAGTCAAAATTAAGATATATTTATTTTTTAGAGTTCGATACTAATAACACATAAACATCTGTTTCTAGAAAAATATATTTTTCTTTCTCTTTTATTCATTTTCATAGCCACATACACAACCTAATTTTTAACAGCGGATAATATATTGAATTATCTATTTTGTTTTCAAATGGATAAATATTGTAATACCTAATTTAAATGTCTTTATTTCTTATTTCAATGTTTCCAATTTTTTAACAAAGAGCAAAATGTATTTCGCAAAAACTGAATAACCATTAAAAGTACCGCAGCTCTTGAAGGAAACCTCTTTAAATGCATAGAAGTATTAAAAATTCCATACACACAATACATTTATCAGTTAATCCCCAATAGTTATTGAAATTTCAATAAAATGGAGTTGCATTGTCAACATTTTCCTTATCTCCACTCCTACTACATATTTAAAAAAATACACATTGAATCAGAACTATAATATAAAATAATACTATCATTTTATTGGCATTATTTTAAAATTACTTGAGTATTTCAAAACATTCAATGCTTGTATCAAATAATATTTAATGACTCAATTATTTTTCTTTTTCTTTTTAATTATATAATTATTTTTAAAAAAAATACATTGAGGATTGATATACTTTCTAAAATATGCATATTTTGTTTTGAACTAAACCAAATTCTTTCTAGGTAAATAAATAAGTTAGCTTTATCGACACAATTGAATTCAGGCGTTCAAACATAATGTTCAATTCATAAAAATAGGAGAAAGAAATTTAATATATATATGCACTGTGTGTGTGTATGAATTGTATATCTTTTTCGCAAATTTTTTTTTTCATCTCAAGACTCTCAATTCTTTCCCGTAGAACTTTCTAAGAAATGTTTTAAACTGCACAAAATTAATTATGGTTTTGATCAAAAATATGGCTTACAGCATACGTTTCATTATGAAAAATTAAGCAGTTCGTTTTATTCTGTTTTTTGTTTACATTTAAATGTTTTAAGAGAATGCATATTTTATGTGAAATACAACCTAAGCAACAGAACTGTGAGAATTTTACATCAATATATTATCATTCTCATGCAGAAAAGAATACATAATAAGTTAAATTTATGAACTTTAAAAACTTTAAAAAAATTAAACTGTTTCTAAAAAAACTACACATATATTTCTTAATTTTCTAGTTACATCTGTCATGTGATACTGAGATCGAGATTTCCTTAAATGCAGATGTGTTTTTGTAATATTCTTTCAAAATACACTGGTATTAATTTATTTAGTTTTAACTAAAATTCATACTCAAAATTTTATCTGCTTAAAACAGGAACACTTTTAAAAACGTTTAAATGTTTTTAACCCTATTATATAGTGTCTTATTACCTATTATATTTTTGCACATTATGTTACTTTATTACATTTTTTTCATTAAAATTGAAATTCTTTATATTATTACTCTACTATAGAATTATGATGTACAAAATATCTTTACAAAATGAAAATTCATGATATATATATAAAATTTATTCTATACGAACATAATAAAAAGGCACATTTATTAAGCCATTATATATTTATAGATATTATAAATTACTATAGAATGCAGTTATGAAAGCACGCAATTCAAAAATACATAAGCAATGAATGTTACGGTTGCCAGGATTTAATAATATTCATACGTATTTTAAAGAAAAATAAACTTAAGGCAACAACAAAATATATATAGTTAAGCCGAGGTGGAACAAAATGTAATTTTTTCCATTCTTCATCGGAATAAGCAGAATTATTTGTGTTTGTGTGTGTTGAATAATGAATTACACTTTTGAGCCTTATTTTCGATAAATTTTTAAATACCATGAATTTCATTTCACAGCGGATCAAAATAAAAATAAAGTTGCTTGCATACTGAAGCACTTTAAAAAGCATAGTCGTTTCATGGATACAAATATTTCTATTCATTCTAATTACGTTCTAGTACAACAAATATCAATCTTAGTAAATGCAAGATCGTATCATTTTGAAAACTAACTTCGGCTTCAAATACTTTCAATTGCCGAAGTAAAATTACAGTTCTCGAAGGACTTCAGAGCCAGCACAAAATATTGTGTTCTTTGGATCAAAGTTAATGCTAAAACGTTGTTATCAATTTGCATTTCTAGAGAAGTTTATTAAGCCGTTCCTTCTGACCAAAAAGTAATCTCACTTCTTCCGCATCGAAAGAAGCAAACAAAATAAGGTTGAACAGAAACATGCAAAGCATTCTCATGCTGAAGTATTTCACAAAAGATAACACAGAGGGATTTCAACATGCGGAAAGGGCTTAAAAAAGGAGTCATCTTGAACATTTGCATTAAAGTATTTCCCTTGCGTCTTTTTTCCTTCCCTCTTCTCTTGTGCAATTCAATGCAAACTAAAACTGTATTCCAGTGCATACAGATAAAATTGCATTTTACTTTTAGTGAATTAAATTTCACGTGAATAAAGGGAATGTTTTTGAAAACCGAGTCTTTCTTTGAATTCTCTGCATCCATTTTGTGCTCTGAAACACAAAAAGAAGACTTCGTAATTCCAAAGGAAAAAAAATTAACGGAACAGCGCTTTAAATATAAAATAAACGTTGGCGCTCTTGGATTTATGTGAAAAATTATTCATACCAGAATTTAAAGTGCATTTATCAAATTCGAATATGCCTTTTTAAAATAGATGATATTTGAATCCCTAAGACTATTTTTTGCCGAAGGATTTTATTTTTCTTATAGTTATGGGAAATTTTCCTTAAATATGGAATGGAACCAGCTCTTAAATTTTCGATGTTTCTAAGCAATGCTTCCTCTTATTTCCTTATTATATTATTATTTCCTTATTATGTTATCCTTATCCATAATAAATTAACCGATGTTTTATTTTATCCTTTAGGCTTAGGAAGGCAAAAGGGACTTGTCTGCATTGCGTAAGGATTTTCAAAATTTTATTTGTATTGAAATGCAATCTTCTTTCCTCATGTATATTTCCAATGAAGATTAATTATTTTTAAAAGTTTAGTAAACGATGTATTATTGTTCGCATGTGTTTTCCCTTTGCAAAAATTGTGTTAAAGAGTAATGCAAAGCTTATGCTTTCAGGAATCGTATAGGTCATTGTTGAGCATCAAAACTCTCAAAAATTGTAACCTTCTTTATTAAAACTCTATCTAAAATACAGAAATAAAAACAATTTAAACTCACGAAGAAACTTTTAAAAGGCACAATGTAAGTTTGAAGATTTCATATAGTGGGAGAATGTATAATTTGATACCATCTTTCAAATAAAAATGATAAATTCATATAAAATTTTAAAACTAATGATGATTTTATTAAGGGTTTTTGTTGAGGTTATTCTCTCAAAAAAATTGAATAGAACTCATGAAAATTTAGATATAATTAAGTATTTTATGAACCACAAACATTGTTTGATATTTGTGCCAACATATCAACATTTTGATTTTAAGAAATAAAAACCGCAATTAAATGTATTTAGCAAAATCATTCGAACACATTAACGTATAAGACATTGAGAACTGCAGAAGTAAATTTAGAGAAAAGTGCGTATAAAGAACTTATATTTGTTAAATATAAAAAAAATATTAACTTATTGCTAATTAATGTGTAAGTTTCCTGAAGTGAACTAATATGTGTAAAATAACTTATAAATGAATGAAGAATTTAACCTCAAATTAATGTTTTTATTTTTACCATTTTTCCATGCAATAAGGCTTTATATAACATAAATGAAAAAAAGAAATTTATGTAAATAATTTATATGCTCTATACTGCTTGACAATATAATTCCCTTTATGTCCCTTAAAACTTTCCTAAAATCACACAAAGAAATACGTCTGAGTAAATACGACATCTCATTAGCTTTGCAATATTTTCATAGTGCTTACATAATACAATTGGCAAAGACGTACAAATATTTTCAAATTTATCATTTATTCTCTCAAAATATTACTTTATTGGAGTTCACAAAACTTCTTTTGACTTTTTTCTTATGTATGTAGAAAGATTTTAAATATTCTAGTTGAAATATTTTTAAATAAATTCAAGAAATTCCCTTCGCTAATGTCTTTATAAACTACCATAATTACTTCACTTTTTTCAGAAGTTCTCTAATTCAATTTTATTTTTCCTTTTTATTAATTTTGAATAAAATAATTTCAGCCTGTAATATTTATATGTAGCTTAACTTCTGCCATGCATTCAAATAAAAAAAAACAATTTTTTTAGATAAGTTAGATATTTTAATATTACGTATCTACATTTATATTAAATAAAGTCTTCATAGCATCGTTTTTGAAAAATATCTGAATGCTTAAAAAAATTCCTTTTAATAGAAAATTATTATTTTTATTCTGTAGTTTTGCTCTAATTGTATATTGTTCAGGATACAAATATATTTATTCTATATTGCAAAACATATATTTACATAATTATTCTCCAAAAAAGCTAGATATAAGTATATAATAAAAAAATAATCAAACACAGAGACAAGTGCTCGTTTTGGACATAATACATAGTATAAAACGGTATGGCATAAATAATATAACAATTTTATACATTTATTTTTAATATGTAGCTCAGTGTTTCTCCAAATTTCAATGTTGGTGACCCAATTTTCAATCATAATTTTCATGGCGCCCCCCTTCATACAATAAAAATGTACTCAATTCAATAATACTTTGATGCTAAGGCTACAATACGACTTTAATTATAAACTGCACAAATTATCAAGATAAGTATTAAATTGTGCATACAATTCTGTATGTGACAAGCCAATAGGGTCATTACTAATTATTCACCTTGTCCTTAACTTAATATTGATGACTTAATGATCAAATACATAGTGCAGTACTGATACATTTATAAGTATCCTATTTTATTGTATAAATGTGTATTGTTTATTATCTCAGAATGTATTTTTTCTCTAATTCCTTTTCTTTAAAATTTGTATTTTTCATTTTTATTTTTCTAATTTTTTGATATACTCGCGCCCTAGTAGGATTAGCACGCCCCTCTAGGAGGGCCTAGTTAACTGATGTAGCTTTTTTCATTTCCATATAGAATAACTATTAGCTATTTTTACTTTGTAAATATATTTTTTCAATGCTTTACAATTTGAAATTCTGATCTAATTTCAATCTGAGTATGTAACGAGTCCTAACTGCTCCTGTGACTAATCCTCTTAGTGAAAATACTTCTTAACTGTTGTATGTTCTTAAAATCGCTTTCCGTAGAAAAACCGTGATTTATGTTAATTTGAGTGCGATTTAAACTCTAGAGAAGGGAGTGTACGGGTTGTTCATTAGGCTGATACAGAAGTTTGATTATCCAAGTTAATATAAAAAGTCCTCGAAGTTAGTGAAAATATTCTTTAATTTATTTCATCAAGTAATACCGGTCAAGACTGACTCGTGCTGTTTCTTAGGATCTTCAGCAAGATAAGTGATTTAATTATTTGTCCTAGAAATTTAGAATAGCGATTAAGTTCTCCACTAACTCAGTTTATGACATTTCTTGATAGTAAATTGAAAGATTAATAAATATATTGTGTTTGTGTGTAAGGGGCATTTTATCATAATAACTAATTATCCGGTGTCTCTTCAGGGTCCCTTCAACGACTTCAGAGTCGCGACAAGTATTGGAAACAATGAAAACAGCAGGATAGTTAAAATTTGATAAATCCTTGATTATATAAGTTTAAATGATATGGCTGACCTTGAGTGCAGTTTGAACCTTGCCAACCTTCATCACAGGAGCAAATATTCGGGCTGACGCATTCCCCATTAACGCATCCATCTTTGCAAACAGCTGAAAAAAATTTCATTTTATTAATAAACACATTTAATAGTAATATATTTTTAAGAAATAAAACTATCGTGAGATTTTGGATAATTTTATGATTATGAATAAATCCTATATGTGTATCAAAACACATATATATGAATATAAATTTATTTTATTTTATTGTATATTTTACCTTTTAAATTTTTTATTTTTCTGAACTTAACAAAGTCTTCTGTCAGAAAATACTAATAGAATATAAAATATTTTCTTTTAAATTACTAGATAAAGTTCAATAAAAAAAAGAGATTTAAATATTCCTATTATTAACACTACAAAATATTTTGTTTAAAATAGTTCGATTTTTATGAGACAAACACATAAAATAATATTTTTACGTAACTAAGTCGGCCTCGTAGCCAGTGGTATGGGTTCGGATCGGGGTTCCTTGTCACGAGTTCACCCCAGTACCAAAAAGCCCCGCCGTGTGGGGTGATCCCGTTAAATCTGTCAAGAGCGAACGTCCTCCCGTTGGTGTGGTGTGGTGGTTAAGAGGGGGTCCCAGATCAGGGGTGCTCCACGTCCTTGACCATGGTTAAAAATACGTGGTCCGCCCCAAAAACCCTCGTGAAATGAACAGTCGACGTTAATATTCAATCAATCAATTTACGTAACTAAAAGGAACTATATATTTTGAAGCTATATTTATCTTTTAAATTTGCTCAAAACATAATTATTTTAGTCAAATATTTTTTTTTCTGAAGGGTATCGTGTGTTTATTTTTGTTTGATATTTTCTTGCATAAGATACTTGTAAATTTAAAATTAATTTAAATTGAACTTAGAATTTTTATTATTCGATATTATAAAGATTGTTCAAATAAATATTTTTCCAAATTTTTTATAGAAGTATTGAATTAAAATGCTTTTCTTTGAAAATCTTGTTAAAAAGACATTTTTCATTTTACATTAAATTTTTAAAATAGTAACTTTAAAAAAATCAAATATGTAAATAAAATTTGGAACTTAAATGTGTAATTATGTAATTCAAAATTTAAAGAAATGGCATATCTTTAATAATATATATATCAAGTAATAATATCAAACAATACTTCATTAGCAATAAGTAAATACTGAGGCATTTTGTTAAAACTTGAAGTCTCAAGAGTAAATCGTATGTTAGTCTAAAAAAATTATAGTAAATTTGAAGTGTAATAATTATTACAATAGTATATCATTCATTAAATAACTTCAAAGGAAATATTAATGTTACAAACTGAAAATCATTTGAAAAACAGAATATTGCAACAGAATATAGATTTCAAAGACAAACAGCAAGATTTATAGTCAACTAATGATAAAAGACTTTTATATTATGACTTAATATATAAGATTTTATTATAAAATATTTTTACTATCTATACTCTTTTATGGTTCTAATTTTGATTTAAAACCAGATTCGAAAGTAATATGGCATAAACCTTTATGTTATAATGGGTGGGCAAAAAGTCTCTCTCCGTATAAACTTTAAAATTTTATAAAACCCAGAAAATTAAACAGAATAAAAAACGGTTTGAAGGTTTAGCATCGATAAGTCAAGAGATTTTTAAAAATAAAAACTTTGCCGACAGATGGCGCTGGTATAAACGATAGAGTTGGAAATATGCAAATAAGACAGGCGATTACGAATACTGATGTTCTTGATCCAGATCTAATTCTCCGTTGCAGGCCAACTAAGTGCACAAGGATGTTGAGTGAGAAAGACAAAGCTTTGTTGGTGAAGCTGTTTTACATGAACAAGGAATCAGCGATTGTTGCACTGCGTGAATTCCGACTTCAGAAAGATGTGAAGACTGGAAAAGAGCCTTCAATAGTGGTACGCCTCATAAAGTTTGTTCAGTATTTTGAGGAACCTGGATCGCTCGAGGATTGTGTAAGATCCTGACATCAAAATCTAAGAATTATTAGCAAATGTTGTATGTTTACATGACTTCCTCGGTCTCCAGATCTGACTCCAGAGGACTTTTGGCTGTAGGTATATTAAAATTCGGGGATGTATTAATCCCGTCCATATAATCTGTTGGAATTGGAAGATGCGATCCACCGAGAGCTGTAATGTATAAAGGCGGACATTCAGCATTCTGCAGTTGCTGGATTTGTGACATGCTTGGAATGTGTCATCCCTTGTGGTGGTGGATATGTAGAACACATGCTGCTGCATTAAATGATTTGGCAACGTTATTTCTGTTATTTGAGATTCTTTTCTTTCACTTATGTACAAAATGCCACCTATCGAGTGTTTTTTTAAATTTATTTATTTATTATTATTTTGTTTTCTTATCTTAAAAAAAATCCCGTGACTTATTGATGCTAATCCTGCAAATCATTTTTTATTTTGTTTAATTTTTCTGGATTTTATGAATTTTTTAAGCTTATACGGACTTTTTTCCGATCCGGTAGATATATGTACAGTTGAACCTGTTTCTGTGCGATAGATAGGGACAGCATAAAAATAAACGCACAAAAAATATTCAAAAATTCTTTCGTGTAACGAACTAATTCGTGGAAATACTATAGAAGAATTTTTTATGTGGTGGATAGGGACCGCAAGTCGCATTTATAAAATATGCCAATTATTTACGAAATTTATGTAAGAGTATTTCCATAAAAAAATAAATAATGAAGTATTACTCATGGAAATATTTTAAAAACATATAGTTTCTCATTGCCTACATGGATAAGCTATCAAAACGCACATACTTTATTCAATGCTACTCATCGTAATCCACCCTGTGATGAATACGTTCGAAATCGCTTTCGTCACTTGAAGATACAATTTCAATTGGTTTACTTTTTGGCAATATAAAGTAAGAGATAAGTTTTTGTGACGAAGGTCGGGTGGCCAATTGCTTATAAATGTCACGATAACCAGAGATACATGATTGAAGCTCTTTTTGGAGTTTTATACTCCTTTCTTAATTTATATCTATTGTAAGAAAATACCTTTCCATTTTGCTAGAAAGTTGGATTCCTGCATATTTTTATCCGCTCTCACAGAATCCGGTTCTTCTTGCCCATCTTCATAATCTATCAGATTATTGACAATGTCACTGTCATTGTGAAAGTTTCGTCCTCAATCATGTGTGGGCGGCTGTTGAGAGGAAGCAACTGAATGCGCATTGCAGGTAGACTGTTTATAACAAATGAATACAGCGTCTTGACGTGTCTACATTTCAGTAGCGTAAAGTACACCCCCGCATCACGTGGGGGAGCAGGACTCTAGAGGCCCAAGGCCTGACTAACGTTAAATACGTATTTACCCAAGTTATAAAATATTAAAGGCGAAACTTGACTTTCAGGGGAGGGGGTGGGATCCTAACATTCTCCGTTACACCACTGGCAAAAGATGGAAAACATCACAGTGGCGCCAAAGCCATTGAAATTCATATACCGCATAAAAAAAAAGATCGCACATAAATAAGATCGCATAACAAAAGACCGCACAAAAACAGGTTCTACTGTATATATATATTCTAAGCCCCAAATTCTTGACACCTTTTTGTGAAAAAATGAAAAATAGTGTAACAAGATTTCGTAAATATCCATATTCGATATTTACGAAATTTTTAAAACAAATTAAACTAAAAGTTAAAAAGTAGGGAACAATTTATTTAGTTTACCATTATTAAAATTTTTAAATACGTAAATGAACCTATAGTTGTTCAAATGTTCAGTATCATGTTCAATTTCTCGCAACCAATCTTTGATTCTAAACCACACCCGATTTTCAATAACATTATTATATATGGTTTATAAGGCTTTGTCTATCATATATATGCTTTAACATTAAAATAACATATAATTCTATATCAAAGTAATTTTTTTCAGAAATTCCACTTGAATATAGAGCATACAGGATTTTTTCAAATAAAAATAAGTCATTTATCATTATTAAATATCAACATAGTATTATTTCCTTCGTTATTTAATGCATAAAAGCTAAATTAAAATTATTCATTGTGTTGTTTTATTTATTTTTTATAGTTGTTTTTTATATTAAAATTGTAGTTATCCGGTAAAGCAAGCTTCAAGAAGAAAGAATTTAAATGAAACAAAATGTCTACGCAGTGTTAAATAACATTTTATCGAAGTCGAAATGAAGTTCATTCCCATTCTATTACAGACAATTGAATCTTTAAAAATAATTATTCTTATTAACCCCTGCATTTTCAAATTACGGAATTAAATGACGATAATTAAAAGAATAATTATCCACTGATGCTTAATTAACTTTTCAGAAAATATTATTTTTAAAAAAGGAATCCTTTCTCTGAAGGCTGAATAGAATAACGTTATCTCTAATGAAACAAGATTTTCAACAATTATTCGTTGATCCGTTTTATTATATAAATAAAAACAACTAAATACTTAAATGCTATAATACATTTTGTTCTTAATTAAGAGGATTTTTTTTGCTTGCATGAATATTTAAATGAATTAGTTGTGAAAATTTGTTATATACAGTGATGCTCATTTTCAAAGAATATAATGTTAGTTCTATTTTGTTAGTTTAGATTTATTTTCCTCGAGCATTTCCTTGCAAAGTATTTGTATTTGCTGAAAATTCTCTGTTCTTCTAAAAGATCTTAGAGCTGAACTCATAGATATAATATATACAACAAATTATCTTGGTAGTTAAAAATGAGCTAAGTATTTTTTAAATGCTATATTAAGATTTCATGAACTTTTTCGCATAAAAAAAAGCAAACAAAAAACATTCTGTAAAGGAATTCACAATAGAATAAAAGCAGGTTTTTCAGAACTTTTAAAATACCTCTTTTAGTCCTCTCAAAATAAGATGATAGGGACAAAATGAAGATGCTAAACTTGTTAATTTAATAAGTATTTATTCTTTTTCATACGTAGAACATTTGATTAAGAATATTCTTTTGGTGCAGGAATATTCAATTATTTTGTATCTGTTTGTTTGATTAAGAACATTTTCTCTGAACAAGTATTTATTCTTTTTATTTAAATTTAGCGTATCACGCTTCCACACCACAGATCCGGGTTCTATTCCTGGGCTGTGCAAGGTCAACTCATCCTTTCATACCTACTGCAGCTTGCTTGGGGAACAATTTGGGGACTCACTACAGATTAACCACCTGATCGGGACATCTGCTCATGCACCTTAGCGGCCAATGGGCACAGTAGGCCCTGGCCCTCATGATCTGTTGCGCCATTGAGTTTGAGTTTTATTTGAATAACGATACATTATTTATTTGAAAACACTAATTATAATTAAAGGTTCTCTGTTGATTTATTGGTAAAATATCCATCGATATGTTTGACTTAAACGAGTTTCATTGAGAAAACAATAAAAAACGTGACAAACTACTTTGGTGAAACACAGCGTTTGACTGGAAGCAAAGAACGTCAAGAAAAATATATTGTCATTTTTAGTATGTTCATCCTTTACTTCATTGAATATATCAAATGTGTAAACTTAAATGAATGAATAGTGGTCCAGCAATTTATGGTAGCAGATGCCATTTTTAGTTAAGTAATTTTAAAAAAAAATAATTTAATAAACCTTTTCACTTCAATCAGACTCAAAACGAAATGTTTAAAAATTTTAAAACTAACTTTTTGATTGTTCCCTTTAAATACACTTATTTGAAAATGGGATTTTAGATTTTTATTTCTCTAAAGCACAAAATAAAAGCATTCCACCTGAAATTGGAATGTTTGTATAAAGGATTAAATAACAAATAAATATTCACTGGTTAATTCATTAAATTGATTAACTATTTGATTTGATGATTTTATTTTTCAATTATTTATTTATAGTTGAATCATTTTTAATAATCATTAAGTTATCAGATTACGTTCGGAACCGTGATTTGCAAACTATAAATAGGATAAATTTATGATATTTATAACTTAAATTATAAAATGTATTATAAACGCAAGGAAATTTTACAATTAAAAACAATTAAGTACAATATTTTACAAATGGTGAACATAGAATAACCAATATTAAAATATTTTCCTTTTTGAAAGCTTCTATTTATAATAATATTTTGCCTGTATTGCTCAAACCTATCTTAAGAGGCTCAACTAGAATTTTAGAAATATATAACTTAGAAGTGGGTTTATCCATGTTTTAAGACAACAGAGGGGAGAAATTTGAAGAAAAAATCGCTTAAAACAATTGTATACATGTATTCTAATCTAAGTGACACTAAATATCAAGAACATTATCCATTTATACGCTTCTTTAAAATCACGTTTCCGAACGTAGTCGGATAACTTAAATGTATAAAAAGTACGAACGTTAAACGTTTTCTCATGATTGGAAGTATAGACGCATTCTCTTTGTTACATCACCCTTATAAAATGACTCAATGGTATGTTCTTTAAAAAATAAAAAATAAAACAAAGCAAATACTTTGAGCTATATCTTTCTTCTAATTTACACAGTTAAACAGTCGAACAAAGATGTTATTGAATATAACAAGAAGCACATATATATATATATATATATATATATAAATATATATAATTTTATTTTTATAATAATTGAATGTTTCTTACCGACACATTTGTCTTGTACTTTTTCATATCCATCGCAACATTCAAAGACAATCTTTGTCTTTTTCACTGGTATTGTTTTATTAACTTTTCTGTACAGTGTCCTGCAAAATTACGCACTTCAGTTAAGAAATGAGGATTTTTCACAAAATGATGTTTTCTGTACGAATTAATTACATCTAATACTTTCCAAATATTATACAATGATATTTTCTGCACGAATTAGTTATAACTAATATTTTACAAATAGTATTAAAACAAGTCCCAGCTCAATATTTATAAACTTCCAAAAGAGGCGTGGTGCACATGGATGACTCAAATTCGTATGGGAATATCGATTGGGGGAAACATCTTCCAGACACTGTGGACGTCGTTGTAAGGGAGCTGATGTGTATAGAATTCTCGTGTAGAAGTTTTATTTTACAAGCGGTAGTAGGATATAAGATTACACGAACTCGGAGCTAGCGGATATGCATGTAGCACACGGGACTAAGCTGCACAGCATTCATATGTGTCTAATAATATCCGATTTTTCAAATTTCTAATTTCTACAATATTTGCCTTAATGTATCAGTTGATAAATGATGCATTAAGTGGTTGCTGATTATAAATTGGTCGCACGGAATCATGAATAAATTATACGAACTCCTGCCAACCAAGAGGTCTTATATAGAACTTTCCTACGTAGTAGTAGTACACGAGATTCGAGAATGAAGTAGGGTTTTCCTGTAACCATTTCATTGTAACAGGTGGATCCTGAATAAAAATGTCTTGTACCCATATCATATACAGTATGCCCAGTGAGTGTGTAGATGAGTGTTTATTAACATCTTAAACTGAAGCAACAGGAGAGCTAATGGGACTTATCTCGTAATTTTGAGCCACGATCAAATGATGAGGAAGATTCCTGAGCCGGCATAATTTCCTTTGATAAAGTTCTACACTATGCCAATGTGAAAACTTTTAACAGCAACATATTTAACGTGCACCAGCTTCTCTACACGGCTGATCAAACGACTCGACAAAGGTTACGATTTCGTGACGTTGACCACACACTTCTACATATCGGTGGCATGTGGAAATGTTAAGATATCCGACTACGTTCGGAACCATGATTTAAAAAAAAAGAGTATAAATGGATAATTTTCATGATATTTAGTGTCGCTCAGATTAGAATAAATGCATAAAATTGTTTTGAGGATATTTTAACAAATAAAATTATTTAAATACAATATTTTGGCAAAATAACTTTGAATAATCTTTTTCAAATGTTTCCTTTTGTAAAAATGCTTCTATTATTCTATTATAATAATATTTCCCCCTATGTAGCTCAGACCTTTCTCTCAGAGGCTCAACTGAAATTTTGAAAAATTCACTTTATTTTTGAGTTACCACCGATTTAAATAATTATCGGCGTTTTTCTTGAAATTGCTCCTCTGTTGTCGTAAAATATGGATAAACCCATTCTAAATTATATATTTCCAAAATTTCTGTTGAGCCTCTGTACAGAGGTCTGAGCTATCACAGGCAAAAAAAATTATTATAATTTAAGACCAAAAAGGAGAAATTTTGAAAAAAATTTCTAACAAAAAAATTTTTTTAAATATTTTTTGTCAAAAAGTCCTTAAAATAAACGTACACATGCATTCTAATCAAGTGACCTAAATATCATAAAACATCCATTTTTGCCTTTTCAAAATCACGGTTTGAAGATGGATCCTTTAAAATTTTTTGGCATTATAAAGGGTTTCACCTCATTAAACTGTACTCATTATCTGATTATCTTAAGGTGGAGACTAATTGATCTTTCTGAAACATGTGTCACCAAAATTGCTGTATGATGTACACTATGATGAATCTAAACATTTGGTATCAAAAGGATGGAATATTTTCTCATTTCAGCTATGCTGAATGGAACCATATAAATGTAATATTTCAGCTAGGTTGGTCTAGTAAATTGATGAATCGGTTGCAGTATCGACATCTCTTTACTGCAGCTTTTCCCAAACTGTGGGGCCATCTCCTGGGGGGTGAAAACCCCTTTGGGGGGGCGAAGGGTTTTTAAAAAGTTGAAAAAATACATTATTTAAAAAAATTGTTAATTTTTTCTAAAAGGGAAAAGCAAAAAAAAATACATTCTGACGTAATATAAAATACACATTTACCCCTGATATAATACACTTATAAATGTATCAGTACTGTACAATGTATTTTATTATTAATTTAACAATACTAAGTTAAAACAATTTTGGGTTAAAACAGTCCCCGGGGGCTTTATTAACACTTGTTTTTTTATATATATTTTTTATTAACACTTAATTATAAACCGCGTACATATTTACAAGATAATTCCCAACTGCCGTTAAAAGTTACACGTTTTGCTCCCCAACCCCCCTTTTTCCATTGTAGACAAAGCGTATTTTGATGGTTTTTTTTTTTTTTGAGGAAAAAAAAAAGGAATATAAATTAACAAATCATCTGAAATAAGTAAACCCTTTCCCAAAATTCTGCCCAAGGTCCTTTTATTGCATTCCAAAGCCTTCGGAATAATTTTATGGATAGCACTGCACAGAAACGATCGTACTGCTGAAAGACGTATATATACGTCCAGAAAATTTATGCTTTGACTGAGCAAGACGTTTATATATGTCGGTGGCACGTAAAAAGTTAAAGTCGCATTGAAGCTTTAGTTTCAAAGTATAGTATTATTGAATTCAATATAATGGTATTGTATGGAGGAGGGCGCGATGAAAATAATGACTGAATAGTGGGTAGTGTATATTGAAAGTTTGAGAAGCACTGCTTTACTGCTTTTTCTGGTAATATGTAGAATCCCTTGTCTACGAAACTCTCGCTGAGGGCCTTATGGCACACATCTTAACGGCTGTGGGAAAGTCTAAGACAATCCCATTATCTTAGGAATATTTGAATTCACTTGCACCTTTATATCTTTTCTTAATCACTCAAAGTATTTAAATCAATGAAAATATATCCACCAATCAAGAAACAGCCAAGTGGATAACTTCTATAAAGGAAATAATATCAACACCATTTTTTTTCGGAACTCTTCATTTGATTACTGTCTGTTTTTTCTAAAGTTAGAACAATATTCAAATGCTGAAAACGAAAATCTACTTTATATACAGATCTTATAACAATAATTCAAACAGAAGTGGTTAGAGTTTTGGAAAGAATCCGTTTTTCCCTTTCCTTAGCTACATAATACGTATCTCATCATTTAGAAAGATCATAATTTTTGAAATGGGGAAAAAAAAATAATAACGGGAAAAATTTTTTACCCCTAATGAAAAATTTTATTCAATTATTAAACCCCAAATTAAAACATAATAAATTAAGAGTTTTTTACTTGAATCTTGTGCACCTAGGAGGAATCCCTAAGGCACCATTCTTTAACTTTTTTCTTGATATGTTTTTTTTGAAGTGACCTCTTCTTCTACCGTATAACTAAACATGAGAAAGAAATAATGTAAAAACAACAATGAAAATCAAAATTCTTTTTAAAAATTTTTTGTTCTCTAATTCATATAAACACTGATATAAAAAAGTTATATTTGAGGTACAAATAAAATTATTTTATCATTATTCAAAAAAAAATTTGCAAATGTGGGTTCTAAGCAGGAAGTTTCACAATGTCCAAAAAAAAAGTTTTCCCATTAAATTTAAAAGAACAAAATTTTCCTTTTAAAAGTTTAATTAGTTTAAATACTGATAATTTTTTTTTTTATTTGATATTACCTGTGTTGGTTAAATTGTTCCTGTAAACTTGAAATTTTAAATACCTATAACATTTTAAAATCGTCCTATTTTTATTTATGCGGGAAATATGAAGACGATATGTGAGATATAAGAGCAATCGGGGGCATTCTAGATTAAATTTTAAACCCTTATTTCAGATCCTTGAAGATAAGGGGGGAATTTTTTTTGGGTTTAAAAATAGATTTAAATATGATTAAAAAGGGGCTATAAAAGGGGTTTAAAGGGTGTTTGAAATATTTTAAAAGAGATTTACAATTAAATACAAATTAAAAAGAAAGTATTATTTAATGTACTATTAGTTTTTTTAGAAGTTATTCCAAAATATGTGTATTTAATTCATCACAAAACCTTTTTTAAATTTAAACAAATGTTACTTTCTCTCAATGGAAGCACCTGTTGTTTTCAAGCAAACTGATCTATAGGTTGTTCCATTAGTCCCCCTTTATCCCAATAAAAATTAAGCATATTATCTACAAAAATATTCCCTTTAAAATTTTTTTTCAAAATTGGGGTTTTTTTATTTTATTTAAAATCACATTATTTACACAGGGGTTCGATTTTCCCAAATTGATAAAATCCCCCCCAAAAGGAGTTAACAAAAGCGGAAAAACAGGGTTTGGGTTTATTTACAATATTTAAACAATGTTGGGGTAATCGGGGAATTTTTGGGCTTACACCTGGACACATGGACTCATTAAAAAAAGCATTGAACTTCCCGGGCAAACGGGGGGTTTGGGGTAGCGGGGGGAACGGAATGTTTAAATCCAAAATTTTAAAGTAATGTTTGAAAAGATATACCATTCCAAGATTTCAAATTTATTTATATATAAAAAAAGAAATTGAAACTAAATTTTCCCGGTAATTCTAAATTTCAAGAAGAAAAACTATCGAAAATTTCAATATAATATTAATCTTACTAATTTTTTTTCCCCAAAAAAAAAAAATAAATAAACATCTTACTATAAATCCAAATAGCTATTTATTTTCAAAAAATTCATGAAGAAAGGGTTAACAAATTTTAAAAACACCCAAATTTTAAAAATTTGTTTTTGATAATTTTATTGGTATTTCTACAATTGGGGCATTTTCAATTTCTTCAATCACAAATTAACGGGTAACATTTGTCTGCATTAAATTGATTTTAATAACTCTGTACATTAAATAATTTGAAATTTCCACGATCTGTAACATTTGAAACTATATTTTATGAGATAAAAAGGCGTTATTCAACAAAAGATATTTTATTTACAACACTGAAAGCAATTCCACCGTAAGTAATTTAGCAGCTTTAATACTAATATAAACAATGTTCTTATTTTCTAAATAAAATGATATTTCTTATAATTGGGGGTATATTTTCAATCTTAATAAAATAACTAACATATTTGTATCAAAACAAGGATATCAGAATGAATAAATAAAGAAAACTCTTATGTTTAATATTTAAATTACTATAAATTAACATGCATTTATTTTTCTCTTAAAAATTTTGATAAATAAAATTACGGTAAAAATAATTTTTTTTGCAATATATTATCAAATGGGAAAAAACAAATGCGATGGGGTATAATTCATTTATCTATACGGTTTTTCTAAATATTTTTTAAATTTTTAGTTTCTAAAAAGGTAAGACTGAAAAAATAACTTCTTAACAAAATTAACGTTTAAAGTAGAAACATTCAATATCTATATTTTCATATAAGTTTCTGAAAAACATATTTCAATTTGTTTTTTTTAGTAAACGTTTATAACTCTCATGAAAGTCCAAATGAAACTTACATCTTTTTATAAATTATGAATGTAAAAAATCAATCAATTGATTTTGTAATAGATTAAAATGCATAAATAATATTATTTTAAAATTCATAAATAATACAATTTTAAAGATGTTGAATGTCATGTTTGACTGTGATCAAATCTTAATTTTAGACACTCACCTTTCAAGTTTACTGCAGAAGTGATTAACAGCAGGTCCTTCATTTTTGTTATCTTCTTCAACTGAGAAGCTTGTTATTGTAAGGAGAATGGCGACAATATATCTTTTTTTTTTTTTTAAAAAAAAAAAATTAAAACATTTAATAATATAGTGCAAACCCAAAAAATAAAAAGGGGGCACGAGATGTTGTTACATTTTATATTTTTTACAAGAATATGATTGTTATGTCAATTTTTAAAAATTTAAAGTTCTGGGCCCGAAATATAATCTTAAAATTAAATTTAATATTATTACAAAATTTTATAAACATATACATATTTTAATTTTGTTTTATTTCCCGTTATTTATATTAAGTATTTGCAATTTGTGGCCTTTAACTCTGTAATAAGCTATTAAATCTTATTAAGTTAATTGGACCCTATGATTTAAAAAATTTAAAAAAGAGCAATGAACAAAAAAAATTATCTTTACGTTTTTTTCAAAAAAAATAACCCTAAACCCCCTTTTTCTTTACCCAAAATAATATAGAAAAGGGTGCCTTTTTAAATATGGTATTTAGTTATATGCAGTAGAAAAGGGCGCCTTTATTTACTGCATATAACTGAATACCATATTTAATAGAATGATAAAATGGAATAATTTTATATATTTTTTTTCAATTTTAAAATTATTACATCATTTTTATTTTATAATTGTGGAATGGAAAACCTCTAAAATGTTTTCTTTTTATAAATGCATTTTATAATTTTATATATATATATTTTTTTTCAATTTTAAAATTATTACATCATTTTTATTTTATAATTGTGGAATGGAAAACCTCTAAAATGTTTTCTTTTTATAAATGCATTTTACATGCCATGAAGAATGTTTCATATAATTAAAACCATTATATCCTACTTCCAGAACTTTTTCACGTTCATAGTTTTGGAAACGGTTGAAGGCTTTGTGTGTGTGCTTAGATGTATACTCACACAACGGGAAACACAAATAATACAATCTAATACACGGGGGTAACAAGGGTTTTTAGGGAAACCCGGGGCAAACGATCTCAGCTATTTTTGGATCATTTTATCGCTACCATTTCTTCTTAATCCTCAAACTGGAAATAGTCTTGGCTATCTCTGTTTCTTATTGGTAGGTATTGTGTTTCCGCTAAAGCGTGTTTCTGTCAGCTACAGATGAACAGTTTTAGAATTCGGTTGACCACGAATGAAAATATTTTGGATAATACTTTTCAACAATCCGATAAATAAAATCAACTCTAAATTCCAGCAGTATATTTACCACTTCTTTTTAGACTAGAATACATCTAAGTTCCATATTGCAATGTAAAAAACGTGGAACAAATTTTTTTCCCGTATTACATCTTCTTATTTGTTAGTTTCGAAACTTAACAAAAGAAAAAAAATTGTATCACTGAATGAGATTCATCAGAAGATTAATTAGTTAATATTGGACAGAGTTTAATCTGTATTTGAACATAATTCATCCTCTAACAAGGTTGTATTTTCCGTGTTTGTTTCATACATAATTTTAAAAAAAGCTGCATCCATCTGAATACACAAGCGTATCATGTACATTAGAAAAAATGCCAGGAATCTAAATTCTTGCCTACATCAAAGACAAATTTCTGTCTTCAGCACACACAAAAATCGCGTATCAGAAGCATTTCAGAACAATGAACAAACCGCTTCATCTTTTAAAAACACTGGCACTAAGTAATCTACCTATAAGGATTAAAAAATAGCGCAAATCAAAGTTTGAAAGAAGACAATATCAATACCCTTACAACGTATTGGCAAACTGGTTAAGGAGATAATAAAAATAAATACATCTCAATAATGCATAATAATTGAAAACACAGAAGTTTTTTTAGGAAAAAATGTGTAATTATCTATGTTTTAATGATTCAATTGTAATTCTATGTACAAAATATAAAATAATTTTCATGTAAAATCCATTTTTGCTCAGAAAATAGGTTTCTGTTGCATAAACAGATTTACCAATATCGTATAAGAGAGAATTAATATTATTTCAAAAGTTTTTACAATAATGCTATTAAATCAATGCTTATCCTAACTTAAATTTCAGCGCAATGTCATTTTTTTTCTTTCCGTATTTTTTTAAGTAAGAAATAATGAAAAGCTTAAATGAAAAATATATACAATACACCCAAATAAAATATACATCATATATTCTATGTATTTAAGCTTGATGTTTAAAATAAACAAAGGGAAAAAATGTTAAATACAGAACCAAAATTACGTTTCCTATCTAGACATTGACATTTTAAAATTATTTTCATTTAGATTACATAATTCCTCTGAAACATAAATAATTTTTTCTCTTACTTATTACATATGCAAGCAAAAATTATTATTCCATTAAGAAATATTTAGTATAATATTAGTTAATTAAGTTTTAAATTCAGTATTTCTGAAATACACCCTTACATATAAATATTAAAAGGTCAATTAATTATGCAATTAAAGAAAAGATAGATGTACAAAAGTTAACTTACGGAAATCCTTTTTTAAAATACATCATAGTTTACATTCAACATACGAAATCAAATTTTTGAACAAAACGATATTGTAAAATCTCCTCCAAGCTCATTTCTGACTGCTAAAAATGAACTGCAGTTTTTCTACGTTTGGCATATTACGAAGTCTTTCTACCAATAAAAATAACGAATGAATTTCTCGGAATATTTAGTCTGTTCTTTTATGGATATGTAGAACTATTACCATTATTCTGCGCATTTAATCACTTTTTGTTGATGCTTGCGCGTTTGTTTTTAAGTTTCATCCTGTTATATTTAATCAGACATTGAAAGCAATTTCAATGTTTATATATTATATTCAGAATATTAAACTTGACTTTATTTTGATAAAGTGTGTAATAGAAATATTTTAGTAATTTATTTTTTTTGACAACGGGATAATTTTCAGAAAATACTTATTATTAAACGTGCATAAAAATAGAACAAGTGTATCTTGGTCCAGTAAATTCAACAATTTTTTGAAAAAAAAATTAGTGCAAATATTCATTGATAAGATAGAGAAGTTTAAGGAAATGATTGCCTTGTTTTTCTTAAATAAGCATAATGTTCCTTTTGGTTTTTATTATAAGAAATAAATTTTTGTGTCAGCAACCAACTGTAATTAATTATATAAAAAAATTCCTCTTATATACATACAAAGTAAGGCCGTACGTATTCACGCAATAAAAACAACTATTAATTGCAGTATTAAAAACAAGAAAATTACAGAATTTAAAAATATGTATTGCTTAAGCATGAAACTTTATTTATGAAATTTAATTACAAATATTTATAAGGAGACTAATTTAATTTTTCATGCATTCCAAATGCTAACTTTTCATCAAAAGAATACATTAGATTTTTATAAATATATTTTTAAGTATGTATCAAGTCAAATGGCAATTAATATGTGTCAGTGAATAGCTACCGAGCAGAGATGATTAAAAGAAATTTAAAAATTACTTCCTAACTTTATGAAAAAGGATTCATAAAATTACTGAAAATAATATGCATTTGAATATAAACTTTCTGTTAAATATTCAGTATCCAAAATTTAACTTTAGTAAACATAATTATATATTTTTTAATGTTGTATAAATGTCGTATCTATATTTTACATTCTACTTTTTCGTTCCGGAAATAATTTTTAATTTGACGATATTTATATCACAGAAAACAGTTTCAGCATTTTCTACAAGAAAGAATTTTTATTTGCTTAAACTTATAGTTATTTCAAAAAAGGGGGAAGTTTTCTTTAAGGGGAACCTTATTTTTTGAGTTTTTTTTATTTTTAAAAACAAACTTTTTTAAAGAACCCAATGATGGGGGTTAAAAAATAAACGAGTATACTTAGGGAAATTTTTTTATCCTTATTTTGTCATCTTCAAAAATAGTACTACATTCTATTACTTTACTATTAATGGTTTAAAAAGATTTCTGCATTCTTTATTTGTTAAAATGATTTTTTTTTAAAAATTTTTTAATCAAAATCATCAAAACATGTAGTTTTTTTGGGAACTTGAATTTATTTTTTGTTAAGCCAAATTTTTGAATGGGATTCTTTTTTTTCTCTAAAATTAAACAGTTATATATATATATAGTAATATAAAATAAAAGTGAAAAGTACTAAAACCCTACGTGCTAAAGCGGGGAAGAAATCGGAATTCCCCAGACACAACAAATTAAAACAAAAGTTTTGGGAGACCTATTAATTTTAAAGCTGTCCTGAATTGGGCCCCAAAATTAGGGGTTAAAAAATGCTTTATGGATTATATATTTATTTATGGATTTATGATATATATATATATATATATATATATATATATTTTCGGGTTGTAGGAAAGTTCTGTCGTATTTTAAAGAAAACATTTGAATCATTTATAAAATATGTGTTTAATATTAATCAATTATATATGCTCCATTATTTTTACAGCTTTCCCTCTTTCAGGTAACATATAAATTCCTATTTTGTGAAGCCGTCCTTGAAGTTAAAATAGTCCCAAATGCCTTGAAAATTTTTAAAAGACTTGAATTTTTTTTTTTTAGATGATTTTTTCAAAATCTAAAAGTAAAACCGATGGTGCAATGCAGGGGAATACGTTTGGGTGAAAAGGGCTTCCCCTTAACGTATTCAGTTTTTGTTGTGTCACCATTGCAATTTTTGGTCGAGCGTTACCTGGGGGAAACACTATTCCTTTTTTGGACGCTTTGCTGGCCTTTTTTCTTTTATAGCTGCATTATTTTATCCAGTTGATTAGAGTAAAAATTCGGGATGGGTTTTCGCTGTTTGAACTGAAACCTGGAAATTTCCTGTCCCCCCACAAACAAAGCAGTACTTTTTGTTGATGGATACTTGGTTTTGCAACGTTACTGATGATGTTCCGGTTTCGTAAAATTTTTTCTCAATATTCTCTTAAAAAATCCACTTTTCATCTCAGTAACCCGCGTCCAAAACCCCCCAATTTGGTCAATCAGATGTGATGAACACATTCTTAACGATCAACAAAAATTTTTTTCCTTAAATTTTTGTGGAACCCCAAAATTCGCTTTAACACAAACCCAAGAGATTTAATGGATCTCCAACTTTGTAATGAATGCCAAACTCTTCTGCAATTTCTTGACTTGTTAAATGTGGATTATTTTCCAACATGGATAGCAAAAAAAATTATCGATTTTGGGATGGTCATCCAGATCGTTACTTTGGAGCTCAATTCCCGGAACGAAATTTGCTAAACCATCTTTAAAGTACGAACATTTACAAATTTTTTAAATAGCACAAAATTTTTTACATGCAAACGATGCGTTGTTTTCCCGAATTCATAAAAAATGCGTGTGAAATGACTTTATTTTGGGCACGTTTTCATTTTAAATATTACAAGTAAATGATGAACGGAAAAAAGGACTCTTTTATATTATACAGCACCTAAAAACAAAAAACCCGAATGATTCACAGCCGTTTTTTTTTATTTACGACAAAAATAACCTGCCTATTTAAAATACGACAGAACTTTCTCTCCAACCCAATATATATATATATAGTTCACTTCGGGCTATGGACACGAACGATACACTACTCGGACTCACGAGCCCGACTGCGGGCATTTTTAAAAATAACTTTTATTTTCTTTGTATTTTCTTCGGGGTTTTTTTTTATCTTGTGCGTATTTTTATTAATTTTAATTCTTTCCTTATCTTGTGATGTATTATATATATATTATAATTAATTGCCATTTTACTTATAAATTTAACTGTAATTATAGTTATGGGAATTTTCTGGGAAATTTCCTTTGGGTGTATAGGGTAAAAAAAATATTCAGTTCTTAATAATCTTGTTTTGTCTAGAAAAGGGTTTTTTCATTTCATAAATATCCAAAACCCCATTAGCTTAATCTTTGCGACATTATGTGAATATACAAATTGTATAAACATAACTAACCATTCAAATTGCAACGACAAGTAAACAGGGTGTACAATATGTTTTCCTTCTCTGGCATTAGTGGAAGGAGGCCATTTGGGATTTTTGAGGCCATTGATGGGTGAAAAGGGACCCCCCAACACATCATTTCAATATTCTTTAACGCTTTAATTGACCAACAAAAGGAGCGGAAATAGTTTCTCGGGGCAGGACCCTATTACTATCGAATTCCACCAAGTACTGGTAGCTTTTACTCCGTTTTATGCGAGACATATTATGATCTCCTCACGAACAAGTACCGTAAAATTCAGCGTATAACGCGCATTTTTAACACAAAAAATGAAGTCGAAATTTAGGGATGCGTGTTATACGCAGGGTAAGCATTCAACAAAAAAAATGAGTATAAGAAAAATTAAGACTTCTACATAAATTGGACTATTGCTTATTTGAAAAAAAAAACCCAACATACTTAATGAAATTAAAGGATTCTGAAATGCAGCTTGAAAGTATGGGTGCGCGTTATATGCCGGTGAGCGCTTTACGCCGGATTTTATGATAATCCTTTATCATTTGATTGCGATTAAATGCTAATTATTTGCATATAAATTACGTATGTATAAATTAAAGTGGATCGCGGGTATTTGAAGAGAAAAAAAAGGGCATTTTTTTTTCTACGAAAATTTGGGGGAAAAATAATTAAAAATAATGTCTTCAAAATTTAATATTGCCACTAAGAGTTAAATTTTCGGGGAAAAAATGAAAAAAAAGGCTTAATATTGGTTAGATGATTTTCGACTCATAATAATTATTTTTCTACAATGTATGTAACCAAAAGTGATGATTACTACTACGTGAGTATTAAATAGGGAAATTTGTACAATTTCTTCAAATAGTACAATGTTGGAGCAATTTTAGTTTTGTAATATATTTTTGAAACAACCATGATTATTTTTAAAAAGCTTTGTATTTTTTTTTTTCCCTTATAGAGTTGATGAAGAGTTGAACTATACTGTATTTGATTCTCCTATACTTTACTTTTTCCCGTAAGCAAAATCAGTACAAGCAAAAAGAAACAATAAATAAAAACTTCATTAAATTATTTAATTGTTATACAATTCCTTGAGAAATGCGCATCTGTTCCAAAAACAATAATTGAATAATTCGTCAAAACAGTAGAAAGAATACTAAGACCCCAAAAAAAAATATTTTATAATGTTGTTATAGTAAAGTTTTTTTTAAATGTTCATAAATCTTTTTTTTAAAAAAGTTAAATTCATTCAGACTTAGTAAAAGTTTCCCATAACCCAATGAAAATTGTCCTTTTGACTATAATTGGGAAAAGGGGTTTTGGGGGCTCAAAAATATAAATATATTTCTCATTGCTCACATATATTGTCACAGCTAAATACCAAAGCAAAAATGAGCAAATACATTTGACATATATCTGTAATTAAATATTCTAAAAGGATTAAAGATTTATTTTTAGATGACATTATTACAATACGCTTAATTTTAATTTAAAAACTCTTCTTATAGTAACATAAATTAAAGTAAATTGTATTAATAGCAAAAAATAGAGGTAATTACTTAATTTTACAATCTTAAAAATGCAGAAAGTATGGCAACGAGCAGAGAACTTTAGCTATATAATGCAGTGCTTCTCAAAGTTTCAATATTCGCGACCCAATATTCAATCCCAATTTTTCATCACGCCCCTTTCATACAATAACAATGTATTGATTTCACCTAAAACTATACTTTAACCTACAAATACGATACGGCTTTAATCTCTTAAGTGCCACCGGCGTATATAAACGTCTCACTCAGCCAAAGCGTTAAATTCCCCTAACGTATATATACATCTTTCGGAAGTACGATCTTTTCTGTGAGCTGTGCTGTCCATAAAATTATTCCGCAGACTTTGAATGCAGTAAGTGGATCCTAACAATGTTTGCGAAGGATTTACTTATTTCACAGTTAATTATATATTTCTATTATTTATTGCTTCTTTGTTCCTCCCCTCATTACATCACATACACGCACCTACGAGGAAAAAGGTTGGCATTGGATAGCTAATCGTGTAACTTTTAATCGGCAGCTAAGGGATTAATTATAAACCGTACAAAAAATAACAAGTGTTAATTTTTGTATATAATTTTTATGACAATCTCATGGGGTCACTGGCAATTACTAAGCTTGTTGTTAACTTAGTAGAGTTAAATTAATCACAAAATACATTTATAAAGGTAATATATCAATGCAAAAGCGTATTTTATTTTTTATTATGTCAGAATGTATTTTGTTCGTTTACTTTCAGTAAATTAATAATTTTTTTTAAAAATAATATTTTATTTTCGACTTTAAAATATGCTCGCGCCCCCCTCGTAGAATTGTCATGCCCCCCAAAGGAGGGACGCACCTCATAGTTTGAGAAAAGCTGATATAATGTTACATACATGTTGCAAAGATCGCCCCTCGACAACCATGGGTGTGGGAAAATCGGAATGAAGATTAGCCATATTCAAATAAATCAATTTATTTTCAGATGAAAACCACATTGCAAATTCAATTAACCAAGTTTAGAGATGCACTCAAAACTAGGGATGGCGATCTGAGATAAAAGTAAATGTTTTTCGGGCGGGAAAAACATTTTGTATCACTGAACCGATTCAGTGAATCGATATTTCATCCTAGAAAATCGACATTCGATTTTTCCTTTTTTTGATAAAAACCATAAAATCATTTACAATTAGTTGAATGCACTATCCTTAAACTTTATTTATCACAGGCAATTATGTACCTGAAGTATGATCTTATACTCTTTACTCGTAAGAACAAAAATCTCCATTTATCATCACGTTCAACCAATAGCCATGATGTATATGAGTATCGTGGAATCATCTGTTCCTTATGAGCGTCTTTTTTTTATTGCCAGCAACATCGAACTGCTTGGATCCCAATACACTTGACAGACTATTGTTTTTAAAAAGTTTAGATATCAAGCATTGGGAGCTATAAGCTATATAATCTATTTTCTAAGCTTTTTAATGTAGCAAATACATTTAGAAAATAAATGTCTTCTTTTATACCTTACTTTGATATGGTAATAAACTAATTGTTGATATGGTAATAAACTAATTGTATTGTCGAATTCCCTGAACTAAACAATTCCCTGATTTTACTGAAAAGAGGTCGTTTATTATGGTATATTCCTTGTTTTTTAAAAAATGCATTTATATTTACATTGTAAATGCAGACTTGAAAAAAATTCGATTTTTTATAAATCGATCTTATAGAGCTCGATTTTTTTGTGAATCGATTCATCATGTTACAATTCAAATCGATTTAAAAATCAATTTTTTCGGAAAGAATCGCCATCCCTACCCAAAACCCAATGTGGAGCAATTAACGAGGTATGCGAGGTACGAGAAGACTTTAAATAATCAGAACTCTGAAGTCAAGGCAATAGCTTCTAATTCTCAAATAACTATTTTACTTTGATTCCTAGTTTACAAACTGTCAACTTTAATATTACAATAATCAGTTACTAAATATCCACGCCACTTTGCACGTTTAATTTATCACTGCTCGCAGTTACCAGTCTAACCTATATTTCCTCTCTAACCTGAAAGTTTAAACTTTATATACAAGTCTTAACTTGCATGCTCACATCTTCTTCTTTGGGAGGAAATTTTATATACACTGCTGGCCACCGTAAATGCAACACCAAGATAAACAAGAGATAGCACAAAAAAATTTATTTTGTAGATAACATGTTGACCAAGTATCAAATGATTAAATTTATAGACTTCTGTGAAATCTAGTTCCTGCCAGAATCAGTAGCCAGAGTAGCCGCCATTGTTGGAGATCACCGCTGCCACACGCCTCGGCATTGATTCAAAGAGACTTTGGATGTGTTCTTGGGGTACAGCAGAACAAGCAGCTTCCACACGTTGCCAAAGTTGATCTGGTGTAGCAGCTGGGGTGTAATCTGGGTCAATCGTTGAGCAACCATGGACCACGTGTTTTCTTTTGGCGAAAGATCAGGAGAGCGAGCCGGCCAGGGAAGCAATTCAATCTGGTGATTGACAAAGATCCTTTGGACAATGCGTGTCACGTGTGGTGCGCATTATCCTGTTGAAATATGGCTGTGGCCAAGCCCTGAAGGTAGGGAAGGACCTGGCAAACCCTCAGAGTGTAGCTCTGGCTGTTTAAAAGTACCGGCAATCCCACTGGGGCTGCGAAGTGTATCAACCCCCATACCAATATCCGGTGCGGACCAGTGTGGTGGTGCATACAGCTGTTGCATCCTCTCCATGAGGTCTGGGGGCTCGAACCCGACCATCGTTGGCATTGAGACAGATGCGTGACTCGTCGAAAAGACAACCATTCCGGCTAAACCCCCCTTTTTTCACCCCACCTTGGCGGTGGAGATGCCCGTGGTTCTGCGTAAAAGGGGTAGACCAACAATAGACGTCTTGCGGGCAGACCCTCCGAAACGGCGTTGAATGGTCCCGCGAACACTGAATGGGGTTAGAAACTCAATGTGCTGTGTTTGGTTTTTGATGTGGCTGGGTGATCCGTCCCGCCAGCCATTTTTCATCCTCCGTGAAATTTGCACTGGGTGGATCGTCGCCACGTCGGTCCGTCTCCCCCACCATCAACGGTCACATATCCGCATTACGTTGGGTTTGTCCCCACTTAAAATTTCCTGAAGCAAAACCCAATCTCGGTAGCCCCTATCTTTTCTCTGTCGTACTCGGGTTGATCAAAATCTGATCGTTGTTTTCTACGAGACATAACTGATCGGTTTTGAAAAAAAACAAGAAAAAAATAATTATCGAAATTGGAAATCGTCAAATCTCCGGGCCCTTTAAAAAGCGCTTTGGGTGGGCCAGGCACAGTGATGTGTTCTGCGCTGAAATTCTAATCATTTGCATTTATCTCCGCTAATGCATGTTGTAAATTTCATGTTTTTTGCATCCCTTTTTATGGTGTTAAATTTACGGTGGTCACGTGTAATATAGAAATTTTTAAAAAGCCCCAATTTTTCCCCAAACGGTTGTATTTAAAGGAACCCCGGGAGCCCCTCCATATTTAAATTTTTTTTTCTTTCTATTTTTTCTTCGTTATTCTATTAAAAATCAAATTAAAGATAGTTTTAAAAGGAATTGGTGTAATATTAAATAATGATGATTTTTAACAAAAAAAAAAAATTATAATACAGTAAAGAAGCCAATTTACACAGAAATAGCATTAAATACAGTTAAACAATTGTTCAAAATTTGGAAAAATTTTTAAGAAAAATTCTTGGGTGAAATATAAAAAAATATCTTCATTCCCTTTTTTTAATTATAAATTTACACCCCTAAAATAAACATAAAACTACTATGCATAGAAATATTTTACCCTTTCTGAAACATTTAAATATTATTTTTATGAATAGCTGATATATATATTTCAAATGTTTTAATTTATTATCTAATTAAGTCTATCTTGTTTTATAAAATGACGAAAGTGAAAAAAGGGGATCCTTTTTTAGAAAGTTTTTTAAAAAAATTTGGGTAAAAAGAAAAAAACCTTACAAAAAATATAATACGTTACCCTTTTTTCGAAATTTTTTTCTTTAAAAAAATTTTTTTATTATAACTTTGAAAAACACAAAAAATAAATCAGGATTAAATGTGTATTTTTTTTTAAGAAATAATTTTTTTTATTTTATCTATTGAGTATTTAATTTAATTTTCGTCTTATGTAATTAAAAAAAAATGTTTAAACTCAAGTAATATTTCATGTATTTGTAAGTAGGGGAAAAAAAAAAAGAAATCAATGTCAAGATGCCATTTTAGGAGGTGATAAAAAGGGAAATTTAATTTTGCTAAAAGGGGTAAAAGCCCTCTATTTTGTTTTTAAGCACATCAATAAATACATTTAAGAAGTTTTCAGGTTCTACTTTAACTTAATTTATTTCATTAGAATGATTTTGCTGAAATAAGTGGCTTCCGGTTTGAAACGGAAGGAAATATATCATATATTAGTCAATGTCTTAATTTATGATGTCATGAAAAGGATTTGCTATTTCCTTGGTTAATTCTAGATAATTAGGAGTCTTTATTAAGAGAATCTGTTTGTTTTTGGTAATCAATTCATAATTAATATTTAATTTTTACACGGTTTTTAAGCTTTTATATATATAAAAAAATCTACATATTTTGTGTCTTATTTTGTAGTTTTGATAAAAGTGTATTACCTTTGAAGTAATGATTCATTTTTAATAATTTTCAGTCAATGGTTTTATTTCTTCATTTAAATTTGTTGTTTAAATACTTAAGTGAATGAAAAATTGTTTTTGTTAGTGAAATCAAACAATAAATGTCTCTAAATACTAACTGAGAGAGTAAAATTCATCTAAAACTCTTTTCTCTATAGAATTAATCCCATTACGACCAAATATTGTCAAAAAGTTAGAAGTGTCAATAAGTGTTAGTTATTAAGTGTCAAAAAAATTGAAGTTTTCGATTTTAATGCAATATATTATTTAAATCAAATCAAATATCAGTAATGTAGATATTAATTACGTGATAAGTATTTATCATAAATACTACTAGAAAATATTTTCATAAACACTAAATATTTGAAAAATACTAATCATTTTATTACTTACAAATTCTGTTTAAGTATGAGAAAATGAAAAGGAGCGAAATAAGTAATGTACAGTAGAACATGTTTCTGTGTGCTGTCTTCTTTCATGCGATTTTACTTTTATGCGATTTTATTTTTGTGAGATTTATTTTTAAGGGATATATTTTTATGCGGTGTACGAATTTCGATGGCTTTGGCGCTACTGTAAGGTTTTCTATCTATTTACCAGTGGCATAGCGGAGAATGTTAGGACACCGCTCCCCCTCCCCCCCGGAAAGTCAGATAACGCCTTAATAATTTTATTAATTGGGTAAATACGTATTTAGCGTTAGTCAGGCCATGGGCCCCTAGAGTCCTGACCTCCCGTGATGGGGGTGTACTTCATGCCACTGAAATGTAGACACTTCAAGACGCTCTGTTCACACATTTGTTATAAACAGTCTACCTACAATGCGCATTCAGTTGCTTCCTCTCAACGCTCCAGCAGTCCGCGCTTGATTGAAGACGAAACTTCCAATGACAGTGACATTATCAATAATTTGACAGATTATGAAGCCGGACAAGCAGAACCGGATTCTTTGAGAGGATAAAATATGCAGGGGTCCAGCTTTCGAACAAATTGGGAAAGTATTTTCTTAAAATAGACACCAATTAAAAGGTGTATAAAATTCCAAAAAGGGCTTCAATCATGTATAGCAGGTTATCGTGACATTTACAAGCAACTGTGTGACCACCCGACCTTCGTCACAAAAGCTTATCTCTTACTTTATGTTGCCAAAAATATTGAAATTGCACCTTCAAGTGACAGCATGTTGAACTTATTCATTACAGGGCTTTGGATTACGATGAGTAGCAATGAATTATGTATGTGCATTTTGAAAACTTATCCGTATATACAATGAGAAACTATATGTTTTTAAAATGGTCCATGTGTAATAGTTAATTACTTATTTTGTTATGGAAGTACACTTACATAGATGTCGTAAATAAATGGCATATTTTATTAATGCGACTTTTTTTGTGCGGTCCCTATCCACCGCACAAAAAAAGTTTTTTGTAGTATTTTCACGAATTAGTTTGTTTTATGCAAGAATTTATAAAATTTTTGAATATTTTTTTGTGCGTTTATTTTTATGCGGTTCCTATCTACCGCACAAAAACAGGTTCATCTAAATTTCTTTCAAGGTTATTTCAACCCTAACTTACTGTACAGAAAATAAACACTTTTCAATTAAAACAAAGAGGTTTAATACCAAAAAATTGTTATTAATTCTGATTTTTTTTCTTAAATTTTAAAACTCAAACTCAGTGGCGCCACAGCCCATGAGGGCCAGGGCCTGCTGTGCCCATCCTAGTATACGTGATTATTGGGCGCTGAGATGCATGAGCCGATGTCTCGATCAGGCGGCCAGTCTGAAGCGAAACCCCCAATGTTTGCCCCAAGCACGGTTTGGAACCCATTTATCGACCAAATGTAGGGATGGAAGGTTAGTCGACCTAGCCCAGCCCGGGAATAGAACTTGGACCTATGGCGTAATTTTTATCTCTTAAAAATCTTATCATTAGGATCAGATTTATTAAGGAAAATTCTCTTTTAAACAATAGCATAAATAAAAGACTAAACTAATTATTCTCCGAATACTATGAACACGATTGAGAATATTAGGTACTATATAAATCATTTTATCTATAAATAGTTTTAATAAATAAAATAAATTACAATACCATTTAATCTACATTCACTTAGTTGTGCATCATGAACCAAATATACCACCGATAAGAAAATAGGATCAAAAACTTATGCTTTTCCAACATTCTAATGCGACGTAATTGCTTCAATTTCATAGGAAAGGGATTATGGATTAAATTTTTCCCAATAAATTGATGTTTCACTTGTATTACTGACTTCCATTAACTTATTTTTAGGATTAACATTTCTCATCGTATTATTTTCTATTGCAATGCTAAATTGAATAAAAAAGATATTCATCGTGTCAGTGTTTCAATAAAAATGCAAAATATGTTTGGCTTTATTCTCATATGTTCTCACTTTTTCAATTAATATTTTGTATGTATTTTGTTATATATATATATATAAAAATTTAGGAATTTATTAATTAAAATTTTGATTTTGTATACCATCCCTTTTATCTATTTTAAGATCTTTTATCACTTTAGTTTTGTTTTCTTGGATATTTTCTTCGATTCGTGAGGTATTAATGCAGCAGGTTTATTGAAAATGATAAAATAATAAGAAATGTATTTCATATTATGGACTGCCCAACTTATATATCTGAAATTTCGGAGAGCCAAATTTAGGTTCCTAGTTTGCTATAAAACAATATATATGTATATATATATATTTGATTTGAAAACAGAAAAAAATTATTATCTACTTCCATACTTTTTGTTTAATTTTGACTTATTAAAAATATTTGTTACATAATACGTTTTTGGCTGTATTTAGGCTAATTTTCTATGAAACTAATAAGGTAAGTAATATATAATAAAAAAAGCATGCATTGGAAATATTTCTTTACAGAATCAAAACGTATGCATAAATTAACAAAATGTGGTTAAGCTGTTTAAATTCTGATGCACATTTCATGTTCAATAAATTTTAAAAAATATTAAAATACAAGCGTATGTTTTCAGAAAATACTGGTGCATAAATATAAACATAAAATTACATTATAGCAAGGTAAAAGGAAAAAAAAATAGCTTTAAAAAAACATACAGAATGTTTAAATCGGTCCAATTTAAGCTATTAAAAGTATAAAAGTGTATGATATTTCAAGTACATAAATTCAATTTAAAAATTAAAAAAAAGAGTGTTTTTCTTTCGTTTTTATTTTTTCCAACATTTGATCTTTTTTCCTCATTTAGATAGATTCTTTTTACAAGATTTGTGTGAACAATAGATTTTTTCTTCTGTAATAGGGCTGTGTATTGGTATTTCTACATTTGCAGACCTAGTACATTCCCCAGGAGCTAGTATCACTTTTTAGTGCTGCACCATTTAGGCGATACCAATTACCTCAAGATATTTTGAAGCCCAGTTTCTTCCCCGATGCGAAATTTGTGCTTAGGAATTTTAATTTTGCCTAGAGCATCCAAGCCAAACGGACACTCAATGAATCTTTTTTATGACGTATAATCATAAGACATGGCCGCTGTTGATTTCCTGCATCAGGAAAATCCACTGACTTGGGCCGGGGTCAAACCCGCAATCTTGGGTACAGAAGACCAGCGACAAACCAACTACGCCACCCAGCCGGTTGCAAACAATAGGTAAACGAACTCTTTTGAAATTCATATATTCCATAATTACGATAAATTTTCTATGTTATGTGAAACATGTTAAATTATATGTATTTCAATTATATAATTCAGTTTTTTATGTACTCTTACGTTAATTTATTCTATTGATATAGATATCAATCTGAGTGATATAGATAGAATCCGAGTGGATCCTTTGTTGCCCCTAAGACTGAAGCTGTGTCATTCTATATGTGAGATGTTAAAGCCAATGTAGCTACCTTAACAGGTAGTATAATGCAATTATAATTTATATCACTTCAATTGTATAAACGTAATTATGAGAAGCGAATTGTATCCAACCATGAGTAAACTTTATGATGAACTAATGGGTTCATTCGAAATGCAAATGTTTAATAGGTACAGCATGTTTATGTGAATTTGTGCACATTCTCTGAAAAGTATTGAACGCATATTATAGAATTTAATTTTTCATACTGAAATAAATTTCATCTTTATGCTAATTACATAATTATTAATTCTTGCTCTGCAAAATACCATTTAATTACAAGGCCTTCGTTTATTTCTGTTTTAACTATTGTTTATAAGTTCCTAATACTTTATGGCAAAAATGGGAAAAAATTGTTTTGATAAACTATTTTTCCTATTATAAATTTTTTAGAGCGGAAATATTTAAGAGATTTAAAATAATAAATAAAGCTTTAATGAATCATAGATAACATTATTTTTCAATTCGCTTGTTTTTAAATCAGTTCATTTACTTCTAGATTTTTGAAGATCTTTCTTTTTGTTTTGATTCATGAATCTTTAATTTCTATCTACCATTCGCGTAGTTATAAACTTTTTTATACTGTGATTTACTTTTTATACGGCGGTAGTACAACGATCAGACAAATGAAGAACAGTAGTTAACTCTTACAGGATCAAAAGGTTGCTAAGAGTAAATATTAGTATATGTAACTGTTTCTTTTAGGTTTTTTGACATAAAATAAATAAAATTCATAAAGAAACGTATAATAATGGGTAGTTTTTTGGAACAATGTGTCAATCTATTTTGAATCAATGTGTAATTTTTTAGGCATTTGCTTCCATTTGTTCAAATATATTTTATTGCACGCAAAAAAATGAACTGAAATAAGAAATAAGGATATGAATACTGCCCGGGAATATTTTATCATTAGCGTCAATTTATTTGGCAGGTTTTTTTCCCTAAACTTTCTCGTTTACGTAATTGCGTTATGCATAGGCTCTATTTTAAAAAATTGTATAAAAAAATTTAGATAATGTTTATGGTTAAGTTCAACAACCTTTGATTTTAAAATGGAGAAATTGTTTTTCTTAAGAAAGGGTTAGCCAAATATTTTATTGATTCTAAACTTTGATTATAACAACTTATGTACATTTTCAGAATTTTACAGATTTTCGGAAACTTCTAGAAAGCAGGCTTTGTGAAAAGCAAGGAACACTTAATTCCCATAAAATAATTTACTTTAAGAATATATAGTACCCTACGAATTTCAAAAATACCTTTTCTTATTTTATTTATTTTGCATTTAGCATTTTGCATTTTTTTCTCCCTATATCTTTGAAAAACTTGCCACCACCTTCCAGACCTGATAACAAATTAGTTTTTAAGATATTTGAAGTTTTTGAACTTAGGTTTTTGTTTCGGTTTCATTTTAAAACATATTTTCACTCCTAAATTGAATTAAAGAAAAATATTTTTGAGCACAATCAACTTTTTAGCTAGAAATTATTTAATTTCAATTTCCATTACTAAAATAATTCCTGCTTGGCTATGTTTTATGATTTTTGAGTTATCATAGTTACTTAATTAAAATTGGTCTCAAGGCTAATTTTTGTTTTAAAAAACAACTTATATAACTTAAAAGCTTCATCATTGTTTTCTTTTTCTGTTGAGAAAATGTCATGGCCAAAACATTAACAGATTTTTCAGATTTTTTTGATAAACAATATTTTGAAGAGATGGAATAGCTTTAAAAATGATATATCTAAAAATCAGCCCTCAGCTGATATTGTAATTAGACTTTCGTGAATACAAGTATCATGAATTCAAGTACTGCAGATAAATAACTAAATATTTTTATGGTGCACCAAACTGCACTTTAGTTAACATATTGTAGTATCATATTTTAATATTTTGAAGTTGCGCAGCAAAAATTCAAACTTTCTGAACTGACCCAATTAAAAACTAAAAAAAAATTAAATTTTGTGTACAAACCTGATAAGTTTTTTATTACGTTAGTATCTATTATTATGTAAATAAATATGCTTTTCGTTTCAAAACTTTTGTGAAAATATTGTGTTGAGATTAGGCTGTGAATAACATGTCGTTGTAGCAAATGCTATCAATATTATGCAAAAATTTTTGAAATAAAATAAATAATTTTAGTCATATTTAATTAAAGTAGTGTTTTAATAAAGGACTTAAGTTGTAAAAAAACATATTAAAAATTAGAACTTTACTGGTAGTATTAGATTTTCATTTATGATTTTATTAACTTTAAGTGTGTCTTACTCAGACTTTTAATTTTGAAGATATAAGTGTTTTCTAATCCTTAAGTTTTTCTTCTGTTCAAGCTAGAGTTTGAATTTTTTGTATATAATCCTAAAACAAATGTTCTGTATAAGTTAGTATGTAGACGCTAGCTATTTTCGTAAGAAATGCTAAAGTTAACATTAACAAAATTTTTCATGTTTTTTCCAAGTTTAGTAGAAAAATAATTATTAAAAATCAATAGGGTAATATATTTTCAAACTTTGTTTCAATAACTTTCAATAACAAACAAATAACTTTTGTTTCGAATAATCTAAGAAACATAAATCACTTCAAATGACTAAAAAAATTAAAAATTGTGCATTTTATAAAAATTAAGAAAACTTCAAACATTCTTATTTTTTTAAAATTGTAAGCTAATGGCTGGTCAAATTGACTTTTTAGTTTCTTAATCAAATTAATAATATAATCTGAATATTAAACATGATTATTTTTACTGTTACTGTCTCCAAAAATTTTTTTGAAAAAGGATACTGTGTAGTTTTGAGTCAAAAAAAATTTTTTTTTTAGAAATCTTTTTAAAACTTACTTTATTATAGGAATAAATCATTAGTAACGAATCTATTAGAACAATTAAATTAATAACAGAATATTATGAAAACTTAGATAAGTAAAACCAGTTTCAATAAAATGTACCAAAGGAAATATTTTCAGTTTGATTTAATCCTAGGAAACATTAGCATCATCTTCATTTCAAATAAAAGTAGAACAATAAGCGTCTTATTTATTCTTTGCATTTTTTTATTTAGCAATTAGGGATAAGATTTACAATTGCAAACGTTTTTGGATCTATTACCTTGTTATTTGATAGAATAAATGCTTAAAGTGCCAATATTTAAGTAAAAATATTCAAGAATCAGTTAAAACATGTATCGTATTTACATGCAAGAAACTGATTCACTAAAATAATTACAAAAAAATTTAAAATTCACAAGTTATTGTCGAGGAATGCATTAAAATGTATTTCTTAGAAGCACCAAAACGAGCAGATGATTTTTACGAGAGTAACTTATTTAATTTTTATGCTGTTATTTATATGGAACAATGTAATTTTCAGTTATCAAGTCAATAAAACACATAAATAATCTGTATTTTTTCTCAAATAACCTTTTTAGTTATTTCACTAAACTAAAACATCACATTTTATATAAATTCAACATAATTTTACAAATATCACCAGTCACTTTTTTTATTCTTATTATTTTTAATAAAGCTAAAAAGATGAAGATTAATTAAAGGATTTTTTAACAAAATTAACTTAAGGGATAAAATTAAATCTGAGATAACAATTCAACCACTTCCTTTATTTCAAATAATATTAAAAAAAATATTTCATAGCGATTCATCAATCTGGAATCAACGCATTGTTACAAATAACATATTTTACTATTTTGCCTTGACTGATTCTTCCTACTGTATTATGAGTTTAAACTTTACTGTACTAAAGTGTAAATAAAGCTACAAATTTCTCCCATATGAATATTTCTATACATTCTCAAGTGATTCGTTTTGTTCGTAGGGAGGCTAATCCAGATAGCAAAATTAAGAGAGTCGTAAGTATTCATTAATAATATTAAAATTTCCATCTGAGAAAAGGATTAAGTTAAAAATAATTAAAGGATTTAATTGGTTTTTACCTTCAAAAAAGTTATATTTAAAACAAAAAAAAATTTTTAAACGCTCACATTATAAAGTTGATGTAAGATTAAAATATTTCGATAGTTCAATTATTATGAGCTTAAATTAAACATTATTGAATAGTTTTATCGATAAATAGTTTCAAGCGTACACAATTGTTTCATTTTCAACACATTAGTTTTATACCATAATATCCAATAGAAATAGTGATTCAGTGTACTGTATGAATGTTGTTGTCGTGTCCTTTTCAAAGGGAAAGAATGAAAGTTGCCAGAGGCTGTGACAGGTTGGATTTACATGATCATAAGACACCACCATCCCACTCCACAATTTAGGCATGGAACAGGAGGGTTTTTCTCCAGCCCCCTGCACCCGGTTTCTGCTGTGACCACCCACCCACAAGACCTTGACCCATGATTTAACGAGTACGTACCCGTTTGTCCCGGGGGTTTTTGGGATCGAGCATCGAACCCAGGTCCTCCGTTAGGGAGGTCCGATGCTCTAACCACTAGTCTACCCACGGCGCTACTGTGCGGATAAAGATACAATATGAAAACCCTTCTTATAATTCGTGGCTTAAGTCTACAATATAGTAAGACATTTTCATAACTATATTTATCAAAAGATCTCATTGCTTCTTAATGTACAACCCTACTTATTTGTAGAAGAAATTATTTATTTTCCAACATGCTTAATGAAGTTAAAGATTCAAGGTTGCTGAAAAGATTCTTCTGACAGAAAATCTCTTTGCTGTCTACTATGATTCACAACATTAAGAGCATAATCATTTACTCTATAAAATATTCGTGGATTAAAAGCCCCTTTTAATAAAATATGTTCAAAAAAGGGAGCAATATAATCGATTTATATTTTCAAATATGCAATATACCCATTAAAATAGCTTTAAAAAAAAACTTTTTGATCAAAAGAGTGCTTTATCTTTAAAATGCACTGCTTCAGTGTATTTTCTTAGGCAGATTATTTTTCCACACATGTTATTTTTATTCACAGTAAAAGCAACATCATCTCACTTAAGTAGATACATAATTTTTTTATTAAAAATACTTATTTACAAACTTCTTTTGTGTTCACAATCTGGTCGACAAAATTTTTTTTTCATTAATAACATTACGGTTAGTATAGTTTCTAGAAGGATCATACAAACTACACATTTTGTATCTAAAAGCAGAGGCATTTAGCTCCAAAAAGTCAGGAACTGTTTCATTCGGTATTCCTATAAGATAGAAATTAATGATATAATGTATTATCTGTTTATGTCACTATATATATATATAAAAAAAGATTATGTATGTACAATTTTACATATATCTATGCATCAATTTTGTTTGTACTTCGATTGTACTTGGAACATATTTTAAATTTAGTTCTTTGTCGCTAAAACAATCATTAAAAGGTGTGAAGGGGCTTTCATCGCGATTTCTATTAATGTCCTCTTGGGGTTTCTTTGGGGCCGAAATGGCAATTATTTTCAACCAACTCGAGAAGAAAACTTGTGTATGTAAATTAGGAATCTTATATATAGGAGAAGTTTAGCAATCGCAAAGGGGCTATGCGAGGTCTATGTCTATGCTTAGAAGTGATCGAGTAAAAGTTAAAAGAAATACCAAGTCCAAGATTTAACCTACCGGTATCTGTTTAATCAAGTTAAAGGTGGATCCGTGACCACAAGGATTAGAAAAAGATTGAAGCCACGTCAGTTAGGACAAGCAAGGTAGATGTTTACTTAGGATATAGCGGTAACCACCTTTGATTAAACTATAAAGAAAGTGCGTGTATTAGTGAGTTTTTTTAGGATTAAGCTGTAAAGTTAGATATAGTGGTCAATTACGCTATTATTTGGTAATACGAGTTGTGTCTTCTCATTCCAGATCTACTTACTTTGATTATTAATATTGTTGTGTATTGTGATTAAGTTATGATCTTAATAAACAGATATTAAGATGAATGATATGTCTGGTTCTTTGATGTTTCCTACAGAAACAGATTGCGTAGATAATGGAGAACAGGAGCACCCACGGGAGGGTGCCTCACAAAGGAAAATATATAATTTTACAGCAAATTTTTGATTCAAGATGGATTTTAAGCTTTTCTAGATTAAAGCAAAGAAAAGTAGAAAATGTATCGGTATTAAAAGAACGCATTGCGAAAATAAAATTTAGCATGTGTAAAAATGAATGCTTCCTAATATCAATTAGGAAACTTTTCATATAATTTTATCTTATACATGATTTATATCTTTACATACATGGTAGTTTATAGATCAGATAAAAAGTATGTGTCTTTCTGTTATTGGTTAACTTTTTAATTTATCAATGAAAGGCAATCTTGAAAACTTTGATAACTTTCTATCTTAATTTTTCATTTCACAGTTTTTAGTTCTTCACAGTTCTTCAAAATATTAGTTTTAGGTATAGATTTTAACGTGTAAAGCGTCATTATTTTTCATCCACTTAAAGTAATTTTAACATTACATGTTAACAAAAAAATTGCTTCTAGAATTCGTAAGTAACTAAGTTGCTTAATTAATAAAATGCTTTATACTCGCAGAAATTTGTTACAAATTTTCGCTAGTGAAAATAAGTCAAAAAATGAGACGTTAAAACTTTCGAAATTGAAGGAAAGATAATTATAAAATGAAACCAGATAAAAATATCAGTTAATGGTATGTGTATTATCTAGTTAAAACAATATTTTAATGTTTAATATTTTAAATATATTCAAATTATAGTTATTATTAGCAGAAGTAGGGGTAATCGTAATGTTTTTAAGTGAGTTTTTTTTTTTATCTTATGAGGATAAATTATTCTTTGATGTTAAAATTATAGAATTTTAAACATAAGCTTATGGGGGAAATGGTAACCCACCGTCCTGGATCACCAATTATGTGGAGGTAAGCTAATCCACATAGCCAAAAAACGCAGCCAAGTCGGACAAGCATGGTATGATTTATTGAATCAACATAAATATATATACCAAACAGTAAAATTAAAATAGTGGTAACTGACACAGCATGAGCAGCATATATGAAAACCATTAAAGATTAAAAAAAATAGCGGAGTCTATTTAAAATGTGGCGGAGCTACTTACAATTAATAAGCGATAGTGATGGCGCCACAAGCTAAAAAATTTGTTTTTATTTAAAAATGAATATTTTTTCTTGCATTAAAAATTTGAGGAACTTTATTAGGAAATAAAATAGAATTTAATATTAAATCACAAAAATTAGTAATAATTAAAATATTTTTGATACAGGGTGTTCCCGAATTCCTGGTACAAACATTAAGGGTAGGTACAGGACATTCTAATAATCATTTTTTGTATAGGAATCTATGGGTGCAAGTGAAGCGGTGAGGCACAAACACAAAAAAATAAGAGACGAAAGGAAAGAAAAAGAAATTATTGAAAGGCGTTGGCGGAAATTTTTTTTCAATAACTGTTCAACGTGTAACATAGCTATGCGCCCAAACAGCAACGAACATTCACCACCCCCGGCAGTCGGAGAAAATAACCTCCCTGATTAAAGGACTCACAAAAAAAGGGAAGGGGTTTGATTTTTCGTTTAACACTTACAAACGGTCTGATGACTCATACTTGCGAAAGAGAAACAGCTTTTTAAATTTGACTCGGTTATCAGCCAAAAACCAAGATACTTTTTTCCCAGGCTTGGACGCGTATAGCTGTTCGTCGACCAGTATTATGTCTGTGACGTGGACCGAACGTTTTCACGAAGTTTGATGAACCCGTTGAAAATCCGGATTCGGTTTCGTCAACGGGAAAATGCACGGGTACCCTTGGCATTTCTGCCACCATTTTCACGACCGTACGAATACATGTTCCCAGGCATACGTTTCTCTCGGGGAGACGTCGCACAACAGCGAATAGCGCTTTCCCTACTGAGATGCATCATTTTCAACGGTGACTAAACATCTACTGCCCTCTATTGGTAACGCAACCAACTGATATCTTCATTTCTCTTTCCTTTTATTCCCCCTGTTTGCGCCGCACCACATCACTTACACCCTTACTTTCTTATATAATAAATGATTGTTACAATGTTCTGTAACTACCCTTATTGTACCATGAATTTGGGATCACCTTGTATAATGTGCTTATATTAGAAACATGTAATTCAAAATAAGGCAATTTCACTTGAAACCAAAAAAAAAAAGATGTAATATTAAGAGAATTTGGCTTAATAAATTTGGACCATGTTATATTATGTAGAATGCATAACTTTATAATTTCTAGTTTTGAAACAAAGAAGGGTAAAAATAATATGTCAAACTGTCACTACTTTGAGCATATATTATAAATTTAGCTGATGTTTTATATCATATAAATGTATGTTAAATTCTTAAGATTAAAATTCTATAACTTCATCAAAATTTTCATTTCAAAATGAATCCCTAAAAAATTTGATTGAAGGATACAAAAATGTAATTTCATTTCCTGGCAAATGTTCTAATAATTTCGAAAATATTTTGACTTTTTTAAATTTATATTTAAATATATAATAAAATGTAATCAGTAGTTACTAGTTTATATAGAAAATGTATATCTTGGTAACTACAGACCTACAAATTCAAATTAACTTACTTTTCAGTGACATAAAATCTTCAAGTCTAGAACTGGATTCAATCTGGCTTTTCTTTACAGAAAACTCCCGTCTGATGTAATTTGTGCAATATAAATCACATTCTGTTGGAAAAATTGCATTACTTCACTTACAACTAAATGGTTTATTCACATTTAAATGTTTTTCCCCCTTTAATTTAATTCAATCTGTTATTTATAATATATTATTCATAGAAAACTTTGTGAAATAATATATGGATCGATCAGAGATCCAGCATCCCAGTTAGTTAAAAAGTCAAATCATTTAACCATCGTTAGTGAATGTAAATAATACGCGAATGTGAAATAAAAATGAAAAGTTTTGAAACAATAATTTTAACAATAAACTATATAAGCCAACAAAACACGATACAAAAGTTCAAAGAGTAAAAGAGGATAGCTAAGAAGCTTGGCATGAAGGTACTTATTAGGCAGATATGTAAATGATTAGAATTGCAGTCGGATCTCTTAAGGTAAGGCATTAGAGGTGACATTTTCTTTGGATTATAAACAGACAAAAAAGATTGTTTGATGATTTAATCTGTGCAGTGGACTAGAGATGAAAGACGCCACCAATGGGGAAAAAATACAGCGGGTCAGAGTCGGGGAGGAAGAATCATATGAAAGATCCAAACTGAGTGATCAGTTCGGCGATTAGCTCACCACCTAGACCGTTCTGACTTTAGTGTGAGGAAGCGTTGGGACCAGTAGACAAGAGAGAGGTTTATTACATTGCGACCAGAATCCGGACGCCTTCCACAGACCAATAGTTAAGAAGACCATTTTATCATACGACCCTCAGGAAAACACCGTCTCATTGTTCATTATCCATACTTAGGTAGAACCTTCACTACAGGCCTCTGTATCAGGCGCATGGCTGCAGGACAGTTGTTATCGAGGTGCCCATTACGTGTACTGCTATTAACACCCACTCCCCGTTTCCTCCGCTTGAAGTGGTGTCGCGCTTGATGCGATAGGACTGCAACCGAAGGCAATCAGGTAACCTCCAGCGATGAATCAAAATTCACTTTGGGCGTATGGGAGATCCTATGGTGAACTTCAATCCTGCCATCGCAGTTCCGTTTTCCACCGCTCGCACTAGTGTGATGGTAGGGAGTGTCATCTCATACTACGACATACTCATACTTTCGACCCTAAAATTGATCCGCGGCACATGAAAGCCCAAAGATACGTTCGTTACATGCTGCCTCTCATAGCAGGACTCCCTGGAGCCAGGTCTCAACAGAACAAAGTCCCCTTCCCACACAGCAAGGGTTTCATAGGGCTACATTCTCTACATTTCCATTTTTTCCTGGCCAGCTATAACCCCAAATTTGTCACTGATAGAGCATATTTTGGGATCATTTAGGACAGCACGTTGGACAGTCAACGAGTTTGGTCGAATTCGAAGCACGTTTACCACAACTGTGGAACAAGATGTAACAGAACATCGTACGGGACTTGTAGGTTTCAATGCATGGCTGTATCACATCATGCATTTATGCTGGAGATGAAACAACAGGGTACTAAAATCTCCATTCAACTGTAGATTTTTCTACAATATATGATCAGTTTGCTTTGATTTTGTAACTTACCAAAACTTAGTATTTCTGTATGTAAAATTTCTTTTTATTTTGAGAAATCTTTCTTGGTGCTTCAATTTTTATGGCAATCGATGCATAAGAATAGCTCATTTTTTATCAAGACAACATTGAAAATAGTTGACAGACCTCGAGAAATAATTGGAGGATGAAGAGAGAAAATTTTTTCTAGTACTGTAATTTTATTGTCATTCCGTTACTTGAAAACAACGAGAAAGACAAGCTGGACTTCTAAATGGGGAAAGTGCTGCATAATTTTCAATCTTTATGTCTGATTTTAATTTAAAAGGATATTTGAAATGTTTATATCATTAGAAGAAATAATAAACTAGTAAAAAGACTACTTGAGTTATATAAAAAAAAGCCTTTGACTTTTGATAGTACCTTTTTCAATTTTCTCTGGAAAATAGCTTAATGAAGAAATACTGGCCCTAAAAATAATTAAAATAAGTATAAGCACTAAGTTGTATAATTTACTTACAAAACAGGTATTTTTTTAAGAACACCACATTCTTAATGAAAAATTATTCTTAAGGAATTTTTTTTAGACAAGTTTTTAATTCATCGGTTATTTTTTAAAAATCTAAATAAAAAGTCAGACTGTGACGCTCTCGCGTCCTTCTTCTAACAAACCCCAAGTTCTTTTTTTGGCCACGATTAATGGCAAAAACCTTTCCAAAACCCCAAAACCAAGAAGACAAACGGGCAAATATGTAAATGAGAAAACTTTAAAAGGATAGAAGCTTTAAAAGGCGCGGAAGTTTAGGGTAACTTAGGGGGAATCATTGACAAGAGTTAAAGTCCTATAGCTCTGGGAAAAAGGATACGTTCATATAAAAAAATTATAAAGAAGTCGTCTTCGCATCTAAAGTTACGTTATAGGGATTACTCAATCGCTGAAGGAAGGTGACTCTACAAAAAATATTTTGTATAGAAAAAAATCATTTAAATTTTTTATAATCAAGATAAGGACAAAGGGGATCTGACTTGAATATAAGGTTTAATTGGGTGTTAACTCTCACTTTAAGAAAGTTTTAAATTAGAATTAAGTAATTTAAGTTATTTCCAATAAAAGTTGTGTTAAGAATCCAAAATGTCTCATCATTTAGATAATCCCACACCTCTAGCTTACGCGGATCCTAATAGACATAGTCATCACAGGATGGCTATGTCTCAAGACACATTCGAAAAATTTCCAGTTTCACATTTTCGTCACAGTGTAAAAGCAATGGGGCATATTTTAAAATATATCTTTAAAAAATATCTAAAATATATCTTTATCAATAGAAATTTAATGTAAACTTGAAACACAAATATTTTGCAAAAAAATTTTTGCAGTAATATTATATGAAGTTAAAAGAATACATGTTATGAAAATATTCTTACCTAGTTATCATTGGTAATTCAGATTCCTTCAACCTTTTTCTGTGGCGTATGACGAATGGTAACAGAAGTATCAATATAAAAATAGCACTGGCAACAGCAATAATAAAAATAATTAGACTTCGGATATATACTTTACTTTCATTAACTTCTTCATCCGCTGTTGCTGTAAACAAGATATTACTTCGAAACATATATATACATTTACAGATATATATATATATATATATATATATTGAAACTAAACTTCAAAAATTTATTGGTTAGCATAAATACATGTAAGTTTTTTTTCTTGAATTTTATTGTTAATTACACTGGTGTGCAAAACTTAAGCAACAGGTGGGTTTATTGCCATAACTTCACGAAAAATCATCTGAGAGACATGAAATTCTGAAATGAGGGAGAGTATTATGTACGTAAAAGATGACGAAAGCATCGGCGCTGAAAAAGGAATAAAACGCATACGGTATGGAATCAAACAAAACAAGCTTTATTGAACGCATAGCATCGTGACCATGATTGTCTATCCAACAGGAAGAACAACAAGCAGATGTTCCTTAATATGGTATATGCATTCCCCTTACTACAATGGTTGCTTTGCAACCGTCTCCGCACACTCAGAACCAGCTGGTGCAACATTTTGGAGGTAGGAGTGCCCATTCCTCAATCAACATCTGTTTGAGTTGTTGGTTGTACCCGGATGTGAGCGTGTGGCAATACGTCTCCCCAAAGCATCCCACACATGTTCGGTGGATTTAAATCTGGGGAGCACGCTTGGCCAATCCATTCGAGTGATATCTTCACTTTCCAGCAGCTTCTCAATAGCAAGAGTAAAGTGATGTGGCAGTGCATTGTCATCCATAAAGATGAAGTCTGGGGCCAATGGCACCTCGGAAAGATGCAGATGGGGAAGAAGTACTCCCTCACAAGGATCCCCGTTACAGACCCTGTCGAAAATGGGAAGCTTCCAGTTCCGCTGTTTAGCAGCATATAATTCCTAACCCAGACAAGAACTCCAGGACCACCGTAACGATAAAGTCTTTCCTTGATGTTACTGGGATAAAAACCGGGTCCCGATCTTCTCCAAATCAAAACGCGTTGAGAATCGCTTCTGGTACTGAAACTGACTCTCATCCGTAAAGAGAATACGACTCCATTGATCAGTTGTCCAGTTTTTGTGCTCTCTGTCCCACTGTAAACGGTGGCTTCGGTGGCCATCTTTCAACGGGAGGCAGCGTTCAGACGGCGGGTGAACAGGCCCCTTGTGAAGGCGTCTGGCCACAGTAAACCGCCACACTTGTCGACCTTGTTGCTGTACAGAGTTTCTGAACAATGGCGCTTTGCTGACTTCTGTTTATTTTCGCCTGTAGGATGATATATATCGGTCATCCCCGCAGTTGTCGTCCCGGGGCCACCAAATTTCTAACTGCTGCGGCCACGTGGTTTGGAACGCTTTTCGCGCGCGAAACGACACTTTTGTTGATTCCGAACTCTGCAGCTACACTGGTGACAGTACGCCCCTCCTCCAGCTTTCCGATCATTCTTCCACGTGTGAAGTCATCCAGATGATTTCTTCTAGCCATATTTCACGAACTGACTCACTGGCACTTGCAGAGAATATGGTGAATTGCGTCTCCGTCCTTCATTTCATTCTACTGTTGAGCAGCGCGCGCCGACATCACGAGTTTTGCGTACGCTCACATCATCGCTTCTGACGTTTTGTTCCTGATATTTGCATACGCATGACGTTTACCGACTTACGTGTTCCCTCTACTGATCTCCAGACCTCCTTTTCTGCAATTTCATGGCTATCTGCTAAATTTTTACATTGTTGCTTAAGTTTTGCACACCAGTGTATTTATGACATTTTCTCTTAATTTCCATCTCTATATGAAAAACCTTTCTACTCTCATTATTTATACATTCATTTTATCTTACTGTTTTGTGTTTTTCCCAGGTGTAGATAGATATAAGCCTAGAGTTTTCAGTATGTTACTTTTTTTTTAATAAGTCGAAAATTTCTGCCAAATGGGGAAGGTGGATCCATTAAGCATTGCTTAATCCTACTTCACTGTCCTAAATCAATGACAGCTTTAGAAATCATATTAGTTCTTCTTTTTAGTCCAATGACTGTCTTTTTGGTGTTTTCAATATTAATAGCTCAGCACCTCAGATTCTTTAATTTTTGTTTTTATTCGTTCTTAGTAAGATATGCTTTTGCACCATTTATTTTACTTATATTTTGGTAGTTTTGATATGTTTTGTTAAAATCCAATTTCACTCATTCTTAGCTTTACATGAAATTATAATTTATCTTTTATTATTTTATTTTATTTTACTATATAGGTGTGTTTATATATAGATGTAAATATCACTTTCAAAATTGTTTAGCAAAATATTGAAGAAAATGCAAGAACTTTTTTATTACATAGTTTATGTTAATAAAAAATCTGAATCCTATACTACAATTTGTAAGCATTACGTCCGCTTATTGCTCGATAAGCATATTCAAAATAATGCAGTTTTTATAAAGCAGCAAGTAGTGATTGTGAAATAAATAGTAAAATTTCGCAAAATTGAGCTCGTAAAATTTAAAACATTTTCATAAATTATTATCACCTAATTTTCACATAATTTTTATTAATATCTGAAAAGTTTTTAATGTAGCTCAAACAAACATCAATAAACTCAAAGAATTCTCTTTTTTTCATACAAATGTTAATAAAATGGACATACTATCTTAAAAATAAGTGAGGAGGAATTTATTGGTAAATTGAATTTTAACACTTAGTGATATTGGTCAAGTAATTTCCTGCTTTACAATAAACTATAACTAAGAATATTGAATTTAAGTAATTAGAAAAATATATCAGAATGAAACACCAAATAATTTAGTATATTCTAGAGGAAAATGAATATCTTTCCCTCTAGATGATCACTAGTTAATGGAAGTGTACAGACAAAAAAACAATGATGTTTGTTTCCTAAGCAGTTCCTATGTTCAATTAGAAACCAGTGGTAATTTTTTTATGTACGAGTACAATTAACACAAAATATTTTAGAGCTGTATATAAGCCCTATTAGCTCACCAACTACATTAAATTAATATTGGCCGTAAGAATAAAAGGATTTAAATTAGCAAAAATTTCAAAAGAAAAGACAGTTGATGAATTAAAAATGTTAAATCATATTTTTATATCTAAATATTATATATTTTACATTTAATTAAAATAATTTAATACAATTAAAGTAGTTTTTAATAAAACATGTGTGAATACACAATTATAAATCAATTTTAGAACGGACAATTTAATAGTATCATTGTTCTATAATGATAAAACTTCTTATTGGTCAAATTGATTTTACTTTTCATAGATATCGTACAGGGTATCGCAAAACTTCATGCATAGCTTGGAGAAGGGGTAGAGAACATCATTGGAAATCATAATCGCATAGGAAAGCATGGACAAAAACACACCACGAATGTGTAATAAATCTTGGATAAATAACAACAGAAAGAGGACAGAAGTTTTTCTATACGGAAAAAAAAAGTACAAAAGTAAGACCAATCATTACAGAAAGTGTGCGCTTTCCATGTTGCATTTTCATTAGTTGAAATCCCCTTTCTGAAGAATTCTGATACATCGGTACGAACTTTTAGCAATTTTTTGCTTCGTTAGATAACTTTCTCAATTAACCGTGCACAAGTTTTCATATCAAATCGTTAGGCCATAGGCTAAATGCGTCAAAACTACAACTAAAGCAATGTGGAACATATCAGGTTCTCCCCACTAAGTCATCATCTGAAATAAACAAACTAAACGTCATCTGAAAATCGACCTCACGTGGTGACTTTGACCCTAGAGATATAACGTACAGCGACCCTTGTTCGTTTCAGTCTATGCTTTCTTTTGTGATTGAGATTACAATGTTCTCTACCTTTCCTCCAAGTTTGCATACTAAATTTTGAGACACCTTGCGTGTGTGATATGTGTGTATGTAAGTGTGTGTGTTATAAATATGCTGTGTTTTTGATGTGTTATCTTTACGTATTTCACAATATATTTTACCAAGTTAAGGGGAACAAATAACGTCTTGGAAACCAAAGTTAAATATGTATGCTTCATTCAACACACATGTTTGAACTTTATAAAAAAATATTTTCAAGTTCATAAAAATTATAGTACAAAAATCAATCGTTTTTAATATTAAAGGACTTTTGAATTAGGAAAATTAAAAGTCCTACACTGCTGGCCACAAAAAAATGCAACAACCTGAATGAAGCATGCAAACCATGTGATATTTACATCATGCATTGGTAGAGATGAAATATACAAATCATTAGCATTATAGAGCAGACGCACATCATGGGCGACCGTAGCGCCATCCGCAAGCACTATAAAAGGGGAGAACAGATTAAAAATAAAAATACTGCATTTTTGCGTAAGTTGTTTACCTATGCCTCGGGGAAGACATCGACTGTCTTTTAACCAAGTTTTTGAACTCGACCGAGGAATTATAGTAACCTATAGGATTGCTGATTATCCTTCAAAGAAATCGGTCAACGTGTTGGACGAAACCAAGCACTTGATGCGATTCTGTCATCGCTGGATGCAGGAAGAAACAACGGACCGATGGAACCAATCGTGCCCACCTCGTTGCACCACTGACCATGATGATAGGTAGATTGTACGCATGGCAGTGATGGATTGAGCGCAGCACAATAAATTCAGTTTATTGCGCCTTATTCGATGTCCGCTCGTACCATTCGGCGCCGTTTGCAGCAGAGTGGAATGTCCTCAAGGCATCCATTGCTTTGTTTATTTTTGAATTGAAACCACAGACGCTTCTGTACCACCAGGTGCATATGCGGAACAACGGGATGGACAACGGAATGAAAAACATCAACAACATATTATGGTCCACCAGCCTGATTCACTGAGGGCTGTCGAACTGTTGCGTTATGCATCGCCACTCTGGTCCTGCACCCGGTATCATGGATTGGGGTAGTAATGGATTTCACTGCCGCACCTCTTTAGTACGCATTGCCGGTACAATGAACAGCCAGCGCTACATCTCTAAGATGTTGGAGTCCGTGGTCCTCCCATACAGTCCCCGCTTGCCATCAGCCATATTCCAACAGGATAATGCACGACCTCACATGGAACGCAATGTTCAAGACTTCTTCCTTACCCATCGCATTGAATTGCTTCCTTGTCCGGCTTGTTCTCCCGATCTATCGTCAATCGAAAACGTGTCGTCCAGGCTTGCACAACTACTGATCCGGGGTACACTACCCTCTGCTACACCAAATCAACTTTGGCAATATGTGGAAGCCGCATGGACTGCTGTATCCCAAGGGTACATCCAAAAACTCTTTTGATTCCATGCCAAGGAGTGTGGCAGCGGTTATAGCCAACAATGGCGACTGGACTAACTACTGATTTTGTCATTATCTACATGTCAATAAGCTGTAATTTTAATCGTTTGATCTTTGTACAACATGTTATCTGGTAAATAAATTTCGCTGTGATATCTCTCATCCTTCTTGGTGTTGCATTTTGTGTGACCAGCAGTGCATGTATAGAATTTTCTGTAAGTCTGACCAATATTGCCAATATTGTTATGTTTTTAAATGTCTTTCAATGTTAGAAATTTTATTGTTCACTTAACTGTGAAACATAACAGTTTGACAAAAATCTTTAAATAATAAAAGTTTATGAAAATAATTTTGGGTCATGTTTTATAGAATTTAATTTTACTTACTGAAATTTGTGGTATTGCACGGACATTCTTCTATAGTATGATTCTCAAATGCTAAAGACAAGAACAATTATGATGGCTGCAAATTTTATCATCCTGAAATATTGAACAATAAGTAGTTCAAATTAAAATATAATGGTCCAAATAAACGTATAATTTATTTCATAATCTAAGATAGGAAAAGTGTCTGTACAAAGGCAATGTAAACTTGATCCCATATAATGAAAGTTTCTTCAAGTTTCTTATAGTATAGATCTAATTTCTTAATTTTTGCCAAATTAAAATATATTTATTAAAAATAGTTAAAATCTCTATATATACCTATATCTATACCTGTATATCTATATATCTATATCTATATATTTATATCTATATATCTATATCTATATATCTATATCTATATATCTATATATCTATATCTATATATCTATATCTATATATCTATATCTATATATCTATATCTATATATCTATATCTATATATCTATATCTATATATCTATATCTATATATCTATATCTATATATCTATATCTATATATCTATATCTATATATCTATATCTATATATCTATATCTATATATCTATATCTATATATCTATATCTATATATCTATATATCTATATCTATATATCTATATATCTATATATCTATATCTATATAGCTATATATTTATCTCTATATCTATATAGCTATATAGCTTATATATATATATATATATATATATATATATATATATATATACAAATAGACTGATACAGGTATAGATAGATAGATATAAGAAAGTGAAAATCTCTCTATATATATATATAAATTATACTTATATTTTTAATGAACTGCTTATAAATTTAAGTGGATAAAGCCTTTCATATTCATAAGAGGTATATGTTTCCGGAGATAGCATAAACTTTTTAAGCATGATCAAATTTATTTAATATCAGACATTTTACGTTTATCATACCTAACACGAACAAAAGATTGCATCACTTAATAGCATTTGATTTACAACGCGTTATATTAATTTTGCGTGGTAATTTAAATAAAGCAATAATCAAAAATGAAGAAATATATGCGAATGACAATCGTGGTATATGCTTTTCTATACAAAAGATTAATTAAAAATATGATAAAGAGAAACAACAGAAAAAAGAAAACAATGAGTGTTAACACATTTTCTTTATACGTTTTAAATTGTAGCATGTGATAGTTGATCGAAAGTCGATTGAAATGAATTTGTATTTAAGATTGTTTGAAGAAGTAGAATTTGTAATAAAACATTAATGTACTTAGACATGTTTCTATAATTTAAAAAAAATATTGTCGTGCTTATAGGGTTTATATATTTACTACCGTTGACTAAATAAAAATATTTTTATTTAAATCAAAGGATTAATTTTATTTTTAAGTTTCAGACACCCAGATAATTACTGGTTTTTAGTGCAAATTTTATTGCATCTTTTTTTTTTAAACAAACACTTTTTCTTTTTCTGTAAGCAAAGATAATCTGTTTTTGATATTTTTAAAAACCTAAATCCTTTTCAAAACATGAATAATAATTCTGATAATTCACAAATAATCTTAAAAAGTAAATATTATAATTTTTTCCCTTGAATATATCTCTGCTCTTTTTTGCTTAATATTTTTAGCAGTAATTGTCATGCCATATATATCTTTAATGAATAAAATTACTTACAAATGTTACATTACAGTTTGCTTCTGTCTTTTCTGGTTCACAACTGCAGGTACCAGCAACATGATGACAAGAACAATCAGAACTACACTCGCATTTGTTACTACAATTAATTCCAAAGAATCCTGGATTGCATATTGATTCACAACGGCTGCCAGTAAATCCTAGTAATCATATAATATGAAAGCATTTTCAATCAAATTCAGTAACATGCTAAAAAGTTATTGGTATCTTTATTCATTCAAATTACTATACATATTACATCTATATTCATGCAGTTTTGAACACAAAGAATAAATGTAATCCCACTCCTGCTCATAAATTAATGGTTTTTCCGGAATAACAAAGAATGAATTTGTAATGCATACTACTGTCACTGTGGAAAGTAGTATGCAAGGAAACTTCAAAGGAAGGCACTGGCGCACGATGGATTGTCTTGCCAGATATGATGATGATGAATGCATACTTAGTACACTGGTCGCATAAAATATAGTCATACACAGGTAGAAATTTGCCAGAATTTGAGAATTTCACAAAGTATTGCGCATAGGTTTGGAAGCGTTTCTAAGAGGACAAAACTTTACGCAGACACATCAGTACAAATTATCCTCGAATTACAAAGTCAAGACATGCTTTATCATTACCCCAACTCCTTAAAGAAAATGGCACAAGATTCCTCCCGAACAGCTTTCAGCTACCAAAGATATTGCTATTTTAAGACGGTTGATAGTATATGACCTACATCCTGCAAACCTATCAAATGTGTTTCACGTATGTCAGCTCCCTACAGGTACCATTTTACCAATTGCTTGCTTTCGTTATTTATTGTTCATAAATGTTTTCATTTGAATCTCCATGAAAACTATTGTGCTTTTCGTAATTTTTATCTACGACCAAGTAATGAAGACTTCATATACCATTCTCTAAACATCCATACCATGTCAACGTGAAGCTTCTGAGATTCGACCTATTTAACGTGCATAAATTTTTCTACTTGTAGGACCTTTAGTGGTCATAAGGCTAGACCCCGTGATTTGTCAGAACAACGCTGGCTATAAGTCCGTGACCATTGAAAATCCGCTACATTGTCAACAGGTTAGGTAGTTGCCGAGAACGTGTTAATCAGATAAAGCATTGTAGGACCAACAAATATTGCACCAACAAATATTGGTTTAATCTTGATTTTTTTCACTCTTTTTTTGCAATATGACTCATGTTGTAAGTGCATATAAGGAACATTAGGAACTCGTTACAAGTAAAATGTCATAGAATAACAACACCAGACTTCCATTCTTGTTATTGTTCAGAGATATCGATTCGTTCGTGTCCAATTCATTACAAGAACTGGTCAAATTTAAGGAGGAGATATCATTCTATAATGGTGAGTTTTAACACATATTTTTTCCATAGAGTGATCGCAGACAGATATCTTGAAGAAAACGATATCAACATTTTCAAATGTTTGGCTTTTTTCTTCGGTTTAAACCTGAATTATTATGTATTTGAAATGCTCGGGCAATGAGTTTCAGTGGTTTCTAAGTATATGCACAGGACTTTGTGTAGTATAGATTCACAAATGGATTAATCTATCGCAACCCATACATGAAGGGATTTCAATGCTCAGCACATTACGCTTACATCTTCAATATATAATGAACATCTAGAAAATTAATATTCATTGAAATCTTTTTAATTTTCTATATGACATATGTAATTTCCATTTTGAACTGAAAGGAATGCATTTGAATTAATGATTAGCAAGTCAATTGAAATATTTTACAACGTATTTTAAAATACTTATCATAGTTGCACTAAGATGAAACGCATTTTTTTATTCAACAGTAACAGACACATTTGTGACAAATTAATCAAAATATTTCTTCAAAAGTCAGGTTAAAGTTATATTGAAGTACCATACATAAAACAAAATGTATTTTTCAATGTTTCTTAATTTCATTTATTGATAATTATTGAATATTTTGTAAGAATTAATAAATATTGGAGGACTCATTCACACACACACACACATGAAATATCCTGTTTTAGTTTAAAAATTTAGCATGCCTAATCATAAAAGGAAAACAAATGCTTATTATTTTTGTTTGTCTCTCTGATATTATGTTTTATTTCTTTTGTGTAAATAAAAAACTTTATATTTCATTATAAATACAAATAAATCTAATTTTTATTTAATTTTATATAATAATTAAAAAAACTACCATGATTTCTAAAGGGAACTTTGTTACAATTTGTTTCAATATAAAAAAAAAACTTTATTTACCCAGTGGACAAATGCAAGTTCCATTAAAGGGGGAACAGTCTCCTTCATTTAGGCATTCGCATTTATTACCACAATTGACTCCCCACAATCCTTTTTTGCATACTTGATCACAACTGTAAAAAGAAAAAATATGTTACTTAGTTAAGTTAACATATCGTAGAGGTAAATACTTAACACAGTACGTAATTATTTTTCAATATAGCACATTAAGATTGTAACGCCTATCATATGATTTAAATCATAACTATTTGCAATTAAAGTAATTAGGAATACTTATTTAAGAATAACAATTAACTGAAAACAACATTTTTTTTGGTACGTAGCTAAAATTCTTTTTCCATATATTTTGAAAAAAGAAAAATTGTTTAAAATTTCATTTTTGGGAATTATTTCTTTAATGAAAAAACAAAAGGCAGATTGGTTTTTCTTTTCAAACTTAAAATTTTAATATGAAATTTAATTATGAATACCCTTCTTAATAAAAAAACTCAAAGTTTTTTGGAAAATCGTCTATCTTTTTTTGTTTTTAAAAGTTCCCATGTTTTTTTATAAATTTGTGAAAAAAATTAAAAAATCATCTAAAACTAACATGCATTTAAAAATACCCAGAACTAAAAATCATGTACCTTTAAAGTTGCAAAAAATTACCAAAAGTGCATTCTTGGGAAAATTTTTTTGTATTTGGACGAAGGATTCCAATAAGCCATCCAACCTGAAAAATATACTCAGAAAGAGAAAAAACCCCACATTCATCATATTTAAAATTTTAATTAAATGGGTTTTTAAAAATTTTTAAAAAGGCCCAAATTTTAAAGGAATTCAAAAAAATAATTGTTTTTTGAAATAAAAATTTTTACGTGAATAAATTGGAACTTTCCTAATAAATGTTTTTTTTTTTGTTTGAAATTTTTTCCAATTTCTTTTTTGTTTTGGGTTAGAGGTTTAAAAAACTTTTAAGATAAAATTACGTTTTTAATAATTTATAAAAATTTTGAAATAAACCCCTACTAATTAGTAATTCACTTAAAATGTGTAAAATTTTTCCCGTTTTTGGTTGCATTATTTAATTTTAAATGAATTTGAGTAAAAGGGTTCGAAATATATATTATTTAAATTTTTCTCTAAAATTTTCATTTAATAAAAAAGCTTTTTTAAATTATAACTCATTAATTAAATCCTCTTAAAATCCCCGCTGTGCATTTTTTTAAAGAACTTTATTAGTTGAGTATAAATAAGTGAACCCTAAATATATTTAGATACTATAGAATAATACTCAAACTGTAACATCCTCATATAATGTTACATTAAAAAAAATGTAAAATTTAACTGCAAAAATTTTAAATGCTGTTCTTTCAGTTTAAAACAGGTTTTTAGGTAAAACCCGTTTTTTTTTTAAAAAATTTTATTTTTAAATATAAATTTAGTTTTAATTTAATTTGTTTTGGGAATTATTTAATGTATTTTGTATATTTTAATGGTTTGGGAAAAATTTTTAATTAGTTTGAAGATATATTTAAAATTTTTTTCAATAAACAATTTAATTTAGATAAAAAGTTAATTGTTTTTTTTTTTAAAATTTTTAAATTTATCAATTTATCTCGCTTTTACAAAGGAAAATAAAATTTTCTCAATAGAAAATATTAAGCTTTAAATTTTAAACATTTAGTAAAACTTGAATCATTTAAAAAAAAACCCTCTAAACTTGATATATATGCCGTAGTAAAAGTTTTATTTATAGAAATTTCATATTCTTCAATGGAAAAATAAAAATTTCCCAAATTTTCTTTAATTATTCCCTTTTTTTAATTCAGTACAAAAAGAAAACGAAAAATAAATTTTTATTCTGAAATTTGTTAATTAAAATATGTATAAGTACTCATCCTTTAACGTAATGCTATCAATGTGATACGTTCTGCAATTGTTTATCAAATTCATATACTTAGTTATAAATATAGACCATTATAAGTATCAAAATATATCATTCATTTACAGACTTATTATATATATATATATATATATATATATATATATATATATATCATTATTTTTTCTTAATATTATTACAATAATTTTACTTAAGTTACTGAAAAAAATTACCAGGTGAACATTTGCAAAATCCTGTGACAGAATCACATTCAGCTCCATTTTTGCAATTACAAACGAAAAAAAATTTTAAACCCCAAAAACCATTGTGCCCCTTTTTTCCTTAAAAATTTGAAATTTTTTTAAATAAAAAAAAAAAAAGATAGCAGTGGGAATATTTTTTTATTAAAAAACGAAAATTTATTTTTTCCCTTCTAATGAATTGGTTTTTATTAAATTTTATCGTCGCCAAATTCGTCAAGGGAAAAAACTTTCCCTTTCCATATGTTCTAGTGGAAATATGTTCTCACGCACGTGTAGAAACAATAACCTTGTTCCTGACTCTTTGATTGGAAAATACTTAAATTCCCTTTTTAAAAATATTTTTTTTTTTGGAACCTTTGGGCCCTTTCTTTTAAAAAGTCAAAAGGGGCGACTGTATGTCGTAAGTAGAGAATTTGTAAATGCATTTAATTCTAACGGAAAATGTTTTTAGTAATACAGATATGAAGTTTTACTCTATTCCTTGAAATCTACTTATAGTTAACGATTAAATCAATAGTTCACATGTGCTTGCATGTTTTGCATTTTATTTAGATAAACCCACATTTTAAAATTATAAATGGTAATCTTTCGCAAAATATGTGCAATATTTTTAATAAAAAATTGTATTCTACATAGAATAAGTAAATCTGATAAAAAATGAGATTAAATACAAAGACATGAAGCATATAAAAATATCGTAGCTCAATTTTCTTTATAGGTGAGCTTTTATTGAAAATTAATTAATGAACTTATTTACTTAAATTGTTCTCCATTTATATATTTTCAGTAATTTGTTGGAAAGTTAAATTTTTTAAAAAAATATTAAATCTGTAAGTTTAAACATAAAATAATTTTGAAGCAATTAAATACATCGATATATTTACACATTGAAGTAACAATTACAGGGGTTACTAATACAACTTCAGAATAAAATTCAAAGTATGACACGAAAAAATAATTTGTAAGAAAAAATCCTTATTTGAAGAATAAATGAAATTTGAAATTATACAGAGTGAAATAAAAAACTAAATTTCTGAATTTTTTTTTTTTTTGAAATTTAAATACTTTTTATCAAAATAAAATAAATCATATTGACGACTTAAATTTTTTGTATTATATTTCCGTTTCATTTCAATTAAAGCAATAAATTCTCTTCTATACGATGTCTAACCTGAAAAATTCATTTTTTAAAAAAAACAATGTAAAAAAAAAAAAATACTAAACAGAACACTAAACATTAAAATAAAAAGTTAATACGCATAAATACAGAAGAAAGCAAAATTCCACACGAGAAACATTTAAACTATCGTAGTAAAATTTAAAATTTTAAATAAAAATGCTGAAACTAGCTTTTAATAATAGCTAATATTAAAACATTTTTTTTATTTGGTGGAAGGTTTTTTAAAAAAATTTTTCAAAATTGTTCTTTTTTAAGTTACAACATTCAATCTGAATAAAATAAAAAGAATTCGGGGCAAAATGAAAATAAATCTTTCAATGGAAAAAATTTTAAAAAAATAAAACCCAATTTTTGGGGGGAGTTTTAATATTTTTCTGAAACCAAAACCCCTCTCTCTTCTTTTTTTAAAAGTATTCCACAGTAAAATAAAAATTCGTTAAAACCACATAAATCCATAATTAACGAAGCCAAACCAAGAGATTATGTTGGATTATAAAACACTTACGTAAATCCTTAAAGCTTTGTGATCCAAATTACTAATCTTCTAAATCTATTTCGCATTCCTTTTGGAAAATACGATAATCCATTTAATTAGTTCAAGACATGTTTAAAACAGTAATACATTTCTGTCCTTATATTTAAATGTAATCTATGTGAAAGCGTGAGAGAGAATACATTTCCTAATTTTTTGATTCCTCATTATTCAATACTAAATTTATATTTGTTTTCTTCTTAAACTTTTGCTTTTTTAGTTTAGAAACATTTTCTTAATATCTTTTTTTCCCCTTTTTAAAATTAAAGAAATAAAATTTTTAAAAAAATTTCTCATGCATTGAGAAGCAGCCTTCTTTGGTAATTAAAGCATTTTTATCTATCTATATATATCTATCTATATATATATATTATATTACTATATTTTATACTTTCTTCTTTATATATATCTATACTTTTTATCTATTTTTATCTTTTCTATCTATCTATATATCTATCTATCCATCTATTTTCTATCTATATCTATCTATATATATCTATTTATCTATTATATTTTCTATATTTATCTATATATATTATTTTTATCTATCTTATTTCTGTATCTATCTATTTTTTATCTATTATCTTTATTATCATTTTCTTCTATCTGCAATCTTTCTTTTTTTTAAATAACCCCTTTTTATTTTTATTTATTTTCTATCTATATCATCACCCTATTTTTTTTTAAATTTAACCTATTTTACCTTTTTTTTTTAATCAATAAAAATTTTTTTTTTATTTTTATCTATACGTTTTAAACATCGTTTTACTATTACACATTTTCTTACTTATTAAAAATTTTTAACCTTTACATTATCTATGGCGGACCCCTATAAATTTTTGGGAAAAACCCAAATACTTAAAATTTTTCTGGACGTTTATTTTTTAATTAAAAAAATAAAACGGGTTTTTTAAAAAGGCTCTTTCAAAAGGGGGGGAGAAAAAACAAAAATTCTTTTTTCTATTGAAAAGAGAAATTCGGGAGGGTAATAATGGGTAAAAATTTTTTTGCCTTTTTTAATTACTTATTGGTGCATTATTTATTCATTTCCCAAAGACGGTAAAAATTTTTGAACGTTATCCTCAATAAATTCTTAATTTGTGTAAATTTCTTTTTTTATTTTTTTTTTTTCCGCAGAAGTTCTAAACTTTTTCAAAATTTTAAAAAAATAATTTTTTACAAAGTATGTTACTTATTATAAATTGACTTTAAAAAATATTTTTTTGACAATTATATACTATTTTAGTCTAAAATGTGTGCATAATTTATGCATTTTTTGTCTAAAAAAGGTTATTGTGTTTTCATGAAAGCTTGTCAATTCCTTTGCGTAAATAAGAGTTCAATATAATTTATGGAATTTTAACACTTAAATCATTTTTTTAAAAAAAATATTTATTATGTGGACCTTCCGCGAGAAAGTTCTTATAAAAAACTTCATCAGAAAAATGAAATAAAAAAGTAAGACCCGCTTAGCGCGGGGTATACGTTCCATCAAAGTAGAGCGTAATATGAAACAGCGTTAAACGAGGTTATCTCATCATGCAAATAATGGGGTTAGGGGAACATGGGTAGAAAATTGGTCAGTTATTCTGCCATTAAATTTATTAATTATGTTTTTATAACAATAAAACAAGAATACATTTCTTACAAATATAGAAACAGAATAAACGACTTTATATATAAAAATTAATAAATTTCTAAGTCAGTATGTTTACATTTCAGATCATTCAGTATCTTCTGTATTTCCAATTTTCTGTCTTTTTATCAAGAAAATATATTGACTTAAAGGCATATTGCGTTCAATTTCGTCGTCAATCCATATAGAAAGTCTATTACCCATTTCATATATTGTAAGACTTCTTGAATGGGTAATTCTAGTTGCAGAGCTTGTCGTAGTTGCAGTTACCGATAGCAGTATTTTTTTATTCTTAAGAATGGTCCTTATTGTTGAGTTTGCCAAATTCAATGCAGCACCAATGTGAGATTGACGCTCACCAGTATCTAATCTTCTAATCACTTGCACTTTAGTTTTTAGTGAAATGCTTTTTCTTGTAGCTTTATTTTCGTGGTTTTTATTACAGACATGATAAAAACTAAAAATACTAATATTTGTCGCTATAGAAATCGTTTTATTATCTAAATTTATACTTACAATAACGTCAACAAATGTTTGAAACGATAACAGTACGTTCGTATAATACCACAGGAAAGATGAAACGCAGAATACTGCTTCGGATATCTGGAAGCCTAACGCAGCGTGCATTTCGGGGAATCCCACAATTAAAAAAAGCGTTAAACCGAAACAGCGTTAAGCAGGGTCTTACTATATTTCTTATAGATATAATGCTCTTTTTTGTTAGAATATCTTTCCTTTTATAAAAAAATCTAATAAATGCTGCAAATCATTTTAATTTGACTAAATTTTTCTGAAACATTTCGTATGAGTTAAAAATATCTAGCTTACACTCTATGTAAGAGTTTATATTTTGATTCAGAGTTACAATCAAGTAATTACATTAAATTTGTCATTTCAGTTACAAAAGAAATTTATCTAGCTATAATTTTTAGTATTTCATTCCAGAAAAATGCTATCAATATATTGTGGTAAGTCATTTTAAACATAACATTCATTATTGCAGAAGAAAATTTACTTTGCTTCAAAATAACCTTCAGAGCAGTTGCAAAATCCAGTTCTCCAATCACAGACTGCATTGCCCAAGCGATCCCTTTTTTCTTTGCACTGTTCTCCAAAAATTCCAGCTTTGCAAGAAATATTACATCTATCACCTTGCCAACCTGTGAAAGAAAAAAGAATGAATGCGATCTATAAGCTCTTAAGAAAATTGTTAAACTGTCATTTCTGTCTTTCGAAATGCTGACAGTGAAATAAATTAATCCACGTTAAGAATGCATGATACAAATCTAATTTTTTATTATAAATTATATGCACAATCAAATAACTATAAGTTCATGCTACAGTGAAATTACGCAAAATCTAAAAAAACACATACATTGGAAACCCTTTTTTGCAAAAAGCTATAAATGGATAATTTTTTTTGATATTTAGTGTCATTTTAAAATGTATTTAAAATTTTTTTTAAGATAGTTTTAAATAAAAATTATTTAATAATATTTTGACAAAAAAAATCCCCCTTTTTTAAATATTCTTTTTGCGAAAAAATCCAATTATAATAATATTTTGCCTGTCATAGCTCGGCCTCTGTACAGAGGCTCAACTAAATTTTTAAATACATAATTAAAAGTGGCTTATCCCTTTTTTAAAGACAACAAGGGGAAAAATTTTAAGAAAAAACGCCAATAATTTTTCAATTGGTTGTAACTCTGAAAATAATGGAAATTTTTTAAAATCATAGTTGAGCCCCTAAAATGGAGCTTAAAAATTATTTTAATAAGTTTTTAAAAAGGGGAACATTTTAAAAAAGGTTATTCTAAGTTAATTTTTGCCTATTGTATTTAAATAAATTTTTTTTTTCAAAATTTCCAAAACAAAATTTTTTCATGTCTTCTAATCTAAGTGAAATAAAAATTATGAAAATTATCCATTATACCTTTTAAATCATGTTTTTAAAATATCGAATACCTTAAAAGCCATGAAAAAGTCATTATTAAAAAATCAGTAGTGAAAATAATATGTTTAGTAAAAGGGGTTTTTAAAAGGGTTTTACAATAATTATTAGAGAAATAACTTTTTAACTTTCCACCCCAGAAAGTTTTTCTGAAATAAGCATTTACAAATTTTTGGCATTTTTAATATGACAAAGTATATATAATTAAAAGCCATTAAGAAAGAAATTTATTTAAATCTTAGAAAATTCCAATTCTTCTTAACTTAAATTTTTTTTTAGAAAATAAATTTAATTACTCCCTTTCTTTCCTGGTTCGAAAACATCACCATTTTGGGGGAAATTTTAAAAAAAAAATTTTTATTTAAAAACTTTTACGCAAAAAAAATATAAATTTGTATTTTTAAATATAATCCATTTTGATAATCATTTTAAACATATTTTTTTTTTTTTTCCTAATAAACGGGGTTTTTTTTTAATTAATACTAGTCTTAACTTACATGTTCTTACATAAGTAGCATCATATATAAACGTGAAATAAATTGAAGAAGTTGTTGATAAAGAAAGATTTATATGACTGTTAGTCAACAATGTGTAAGCTTAGTACATCAATTAAGATAAAATACCGCGTACTCTATTAGAAGAAAGGTTCTACTAATAAACTACATCAAAGGTCTTAACTATCTAAATGGTAGAATATCCTATGAACCAATTCCTCTATATTCCTTTTTTGTTTCTGAGAAATAAGTAATCTCTTTTATTATAGATTAAATGCGTAAAATGACGTCCTTGCCATAAACTAATAAATCAGCTAGATTTAGTGATTGTTATTTTATTAAGTTATTTAGATTAGTTTGTTATTTGTTGTGGCGAGAAACCTACAAAGATTAGAAAATTCCCGAAAACGGAACCTTCGGAATACCAATAAATCATTGGGGTTAACGGTAAAATTTTAGTGTGTCATAAAGTAAAAAATATAAGTAATATAAAAAAAAATTAAGCCAATTTCTACATAGGTCAACAAAGAAAATTTTTCTTTTAGTTACTTTTTATTAAATAATTACAATTAATATAAATATGTATATACATATTAAGTGAAAAACTGGAAAGCGATTTTCCTTGCAATTTTCCATTTTCCTTTCTATATATGCTGTTGAACTATTTTTTTGTTTGTTGCTATTCATTCATTAGTTTTAATTATTCTAATAAAATAGTATGGTAAAAAAGAAATCACATTCTCAGAAATTAGGCCATCCCAAGTGGGATTCGAACCCCGACCTTTGGGTTATATGTCTAATGCGCTATCCACAGCTCTACAGGGGGACAACGAACGATTTTCCTTTCTATATATGTTGTTGGACTATTGTTTTTGTTTGTTACTATTTGTTCATTTTTTAAATTTAATTAATGAATTAATATTTGAAAACTGTATTAACATCAATTGTCATCTACTTCAAGTTTAAAAAAACTGTACTTGAACTTGAATGGATGAATCGAAAGAATTTTATTAACGATTGAAAATTTGAACAAGATATACATTTATATATATGTAAATAGGGTGCGAGTGAACTAATAGTAGGAATTGAAAAGCCTTTGTAACAGTTATTTTTATTTGAAAAGTAGTAATATTTTAAATATTTTTAGTTTGTTTCTTTAATTGAAAAGTGAGAGAAATAAAGTAATGACTTATTACCATCTGTGCACACACAGTTTCCATTGATCGGATTACATTCAGCACCATTTTCACATGAACAATTATTCTCGCAATTTTACCCCATGTGCCATTAGAGCAAGATTCATTACACCTGAAACAATATTAAAAAATGACAATAAGCTCTTGTATTTTAAACACGTTTGAATGAAAGAAAAAAAATCATATCTTTTCCTGAAGTGAAATCTATTTTAATGGTTGTTGTAATTTGTTTATAACAGCAACTTCTATTACATTTAGAAAATTTTCTTTAAATATGATTATATATTTAATTTAACAATAAAGTGATCAGAAATTACTGCTGAATTTAAACTAAAAGTACGTGTATTGAAATATGATTGAATTGTAGGAAATTTTCATTGATATAAGACCCTTCGGTACTTTAAGTAATTTATTTATATTTCTCATTGTAAAAAGGCCTGAGTAAATCAAAGGAATATTCAAAATATACATTAATTTAATGGTACTAATAATATTTTTTAGTTTGAATTATTCAGGGTTTTTTAGAACAGTTTCAAATCTTGTCTCAAGTAATTTAAAAAATTCTTAGCTAGATATTTTTCTTAAATTATTAAAAAAACAACAGGAAGACAATTAAGTGTATTGATATAATTCTCATTTCGTTTACTATAGTTATTCCTCGAAGAAATATAAAATAATTATTAATTAATGAAGATTTTTTCTCGGAAACAAAATTGTAAGAATTTACTTTTTTTCTTATTTTAATTATTGCAAATTAATAACTCGAGAACATCTGTTCCTTTCGATTTTTTTTTCAAATGACAATTAAGAAATAAATTCATTCATAGGAGGAAAAAAATAAAAAGAACTATATTAATATTTAATAGGTTTCTGTTTAATTATCCAATACAAATTAGCTGAAAAAGATATAAACAGGCAAAAGTAAAACAATAATTGACGCTTGAGGTGTTCTTATTATATTCAAAAATTATACATAAATGATACATACACTGGAAACTTTTATATGAATATAATAACTTAAACCCTATGAAAGTAGATTTTGAGAATCTGAAAATTGAATCAAAGTTCTGTAAATCTGTAAGTTATGAGAATAGTTTTTCACTTAAAAACTATAAGAAAAAGAGAGCGCCATTACACGAAACAAATCATTTTCAATATGCAAGCAGAAATTCTTACTGCATTATTATAATGAAACCATTGTATTTCTTGAGTTATATTAATTTTGTTGAATTTCTACACATTCGTCAAAGTTAAGAGAATTAAAACGTTGTTTAGTAAAATAAAGTGATAAAATAAGAAATGTAGTACTATAAATAAAAATTGTATTATAATGATATTCTTACTTATTTATGTTCATTATTAGAAATTGGAATTTTTCGCAATGTGAAATAATAATAGAAGCATAAAAAATTACTTAAAAACCGGGAAAGTTTTTTTAAATTTATATTGCTACGACATTATTAGTTAAAGGTATCCGATCCTTTGAACCTTTTATGCAAAAGCTTATAAAGGGATAATATTTATGATTTTTAGCATCACTTAGATTAAAAAAAACGTATAAAAATTGTTTTAAGAATATTATTACAATAAAAATTAAATACAATATTTTAAAAAAGTTGAACATAGAATACCAAATTTTAAAAAACATTCTCCTTTTTAAAAAATGCTTCTATTATAAAATTTTTTGCCTGAATAGCTCAGATCTCGTACAGAGGCTCAATTAGAATTTTTTAAATATACCTTTGAAGTGGGTTTATCCATATTTTACTACAAAGAGGAGAAAAATTTTAAAAAAAAAACCCCGATAATTATTTCAATTGGGATAACCCTTTTGAATTTTTTCAAAATCCTAGTTCAAACCCCTGGAAGTTTTTTTATTTCATCTGAGCAAATGTTACATTATAGAAGATTTTTTTAAAAAGGAAACGCTTTGAAAAAGATTATTCTAATTTAAATTTTTTGACAAAATGTTGTATTTAAATAAATTTTTTTTGCTAAGTTTTTTTAAAGAATTTGTACATGTATTCTAATCTAAGTGACACTAAATATCATGAAAATTATCCATTTATGCGCTTTTTTAAAATCACGGTTCCGAACGTTGTCGGATACCTTAACAGGTCATTTTTATTCACTTGAAATTTCTGAATGGTGGAAAAATTCAATAAGTGGCATCAATAAAAAAATTATAGTTTTTAAAGAACTTTCGTTATCTATACACAAAATGAATGTTTATCCATTTTCAATAACTGCAATTTATCGAATTGAAGATCCCATCTAGCAATATGAGATGGTTTGATTGGTCCTGAATGGTCTGAGTTTCCTCGCCCCTCTTTGAAAATATTAACTATTTTAATAAGTAAACATTTTTTATTTCGTAAAACAAATTAACAATGGCTTAGTTTTAAATATTAAATATCCTGCAAAAAAAGGGGAAGTAAATTTTTTTAAATATTCCGATGATCATGAGATCAATTACAGTAAGAAAACGATAATGGACTAAAAATCAACTTATTGTGTTTTCTAAGTCAGTCAATGACTTAGACCCCGGTGAAATAAGGTTAAACTAGCTTTATCTTTTGCTTAAAGCAGCCCTTTACTAAAAATGGACCAAATAGCATTATTTCTGCAAAATATTTGAAACTAAAAAAATAGAATATGTATACGACTTACATTAATCCTGTATACTCAAGACTACAAACACAGCCTTCTACTTTGTCACAAATTGTATTCTCCCAACAATTGCATTTCTTACTACAGAAATATCCATAAGTTCCTTCATCACATGGTATTTCGCAGCTATGACCTTTCCAACCTAAAAGAAAAAAACATTATTATTTTTAATTAATTTAAACTATTATAGCCAGTTAAGTGGCTTTCATAACTATATTTTACACACAGCAGTAACTTTTTATTTATATTTCGTTTTGTAGCCCAATAAGATAAAGATATTGATTCTAAAACCTTTTCTAGTCCTGCAACGTTTAATAATATTCATCCGAAAGTTAAAGTAAAATTCAGTGAAGATAGTATAAGTGTGAAGAAGTAAACCATTTCTATACTTTGAAGAAATATGTTATTGGAATTTATCTGAAAATCTTAATATTAAAAAACAATTCTTTTTGTTGTATTTAAATAAAAACAGGTATAAAATACGTACAATTTTACTTTAATCAAGACAAATGCTTTTTATTCAACAATATTTCAGTTACCAATAAATTCATTTAGGATAAATAAATGCTAATGCTCGCATTTATTGACGTTAAGGAATATTTTTTAAATATAAATTACGACATTATTTTTCAATTTTTATCCTTACTAAAATAAGTTTCCTACCTGAAAGACAGTCGCAATAACCTGTTTCAGGCAAGCATACTGCTCCATTTTGGCAAGTGCAGTTTGATAGGCAATTTTTACCCCAACTTCCAGAAGGACAAATTTGTTCGCATCTGTTAGAAAAAGATAGCAAAATGTTATTGCAACATAATAGTTTTAATAGTACCAAGATCGCTCGGGAACTTAACACTGGGGGTTTTTGCGTCAGACTGACCACCTGACTGGAGTATCTGTTCATGCACCTCAGGGCCCAGGGTCGCGTATACTGAGTTAGGCACAGTAAGCCTTGACCCTCATAGGCTGTTGAACCACTGAGTTAAGTTAAATTAATGTGACATTTCAGTAAAAGAAAGCATTATACCTTGTTCCAGTAAATCCCTCGCTGCAGATACAAGTGCCATTGATATGGTTACATTTCGCTCTGTTTAAACAGTCGCATTTCTTGGCACAATTCACTCCATATTTGCCTTTTGGACACTGGATATCACACCTCTTGCCTCTCCAACCTACAAATCAAATAATTCAAAACTGCTTAAGAATTTCAACAAGGATTTTCAAGCATGAGATTCATTAATAAAAAAACTAGTTGATGTAATGTAAAAAGAAAACAATAATATAATTAAAGAGAATGTAAGATAACACATACATTTGTCGTCACTTTAAGTAAGTAGTTACTTTGTAAAAATCTATTTGAAAAAACCACTGTAAGCAAGAAAGAATTTACTTAATCATGAGTGAGTGAGTCAATATTAAAGTCGCACTGTTCAGCTACATGAGGGCTTTTGGCGACGGACCACGTAATTTTGAACCATGGTCAAGTGACGGGGACGGCACCTGAGCTGTTATGTGACATTTATAACTTTATCTATAATTTTAATGTAAGACATTCAAAATAGCATTGACCAGTTTTGACCTCATATAACCTAAAATCTGTTTCAGCAGAAATTAAGAATATTGTCAACAATTTTAGATTTTTTTATTCATAAATTACCATAAAACTTTCTAATAACTCTGAATCTTGCAATGCAATGCAATGCAATGCTGTTATTTGCAATCTTAAATACATCTATTTTCTTGGACATTTACTTCCAAAAAAAAGGGGTAGAAGACAGGTTACGGTAATGAACTCGCAACGGACAATATTTCTGCAGAGACGTGGGCTCAAATTCTGGTACAACTAAATTCTCGTAGTGTGAAGGGTTTGATGTTCTTTAAATTCGTCGAGGCTCAAAGTCTTCATGTTGGTGGAGTGTGGAAGTTAGGAGAGTGAAATGCCAGCAAAGGTGTCATCCTTGACCACAACTCAAAATTACGAGGTCTGAAGCCAATAACCCCCTCGTTGCTTCAAATTTTCCAGCCATTTGTTTCCTCACTCGAGTCCAAACTCCTTACGTTGGCATTATGAGAAAGTTCGTAGAATAGGGTGCCAGCTCAGGTGTCTTTGTCTCTTTACCGTGTTTTAGAATTACGAGATGCATTTTCAATAGACTTTGTGGAGCTTCTAAATATGAAAATAAACAATCAATATGAAAATGTAATCAAATACCGTAAAATTCCAGGTTAAAACGTACACCTATATTTTCAAGGTGCAATTTTTGTTTTACGTACATTCAGCGTATAATTCTCACCTTCTTTTTTACGAAGAAACCTGAAATGTATGTGCACAATGCTCTTACGTTTTTAAGCCATTCATTCGGTGTCTTATTCCATACTTCAGAAAAAATAGTTTACTTCTAGAACTGCAACCCCTTAAGTTCATAAGAGGAATGTCATATCTTATAAATAAACAGAATTGTGATGCTTGCGGAATAATTTTTTTTCTATGCTCATCTTTTTATTTTTAAAGATCTCATTTTTATACACGCCCATAAATTTCAATCTTATTTTTTGTATTAAAAGGAGCGTTATACCCTGGATTTTACGATACTTAATATTCAAATCTAGCTCAGTCATAAGTTTCATTTGAGTAATATTACTCATCAAATTCAACAAAAATTTAATATTATAACCAAATTTTAAGTACTCAAAAAATTATATAAAATTACCAGCAGTGCAAATACATGTCCCATTTACTGGATGACACACAGCTCCATTTTTGCAGGAGCATTTTCTTGAGCAGTTTAATCCCCATCGATCCGGAGAACATGTTTCATTGCATCTAATAAAGAGAAAAAAGAATCCGTTATTCATTTAATTTCATATAAAATCATCATTTCTAACAGTTATCTATACGGAAAATGTGAATGACATATTTCACATTATCAGACTCGACGTGTAGAGTGGGCTGATGCACGTTAAATCCATCGAGTTCAAAGTCCTCTCGTTGGAATGCTATGGTAGTTTGGAGAAGAGTCTCAGATGTCAATCTCGTCACTTGCCCGAGGCTCAAATTTGCGCGGTCCGTCATTAATAGTTTTTGTATTGTTTTATAGTGTAACGTTAATACAGTCGGACCTCTATATAACGAAGTCGTTAAACCCCAGAAAACAGTTCGTTATATGGAAAATTCGTTATATCGAGGTTCATATTTTAATATACTTTATAAACCACATAAAACAAATTTTAAATTCATAAGCACTATATATTAAAAAAAGAAATTATTTACACTTTTTTGTAAATTAATATATGTTTATTTTATATATCTTGCCCATCAAAAAAGAAAGAAAGAAAAACTGCAAGGAAAACCAGAAAAAAGAACGTAGAAGGATTCACTGTATTTTCAATACTCAGAAAAAAATTTTATACTAAAGTTAATGAATTTTAAAGACATTTTAAAATTAAAAGCGGACAAATAGTATTAAACATACATTATTTTATAATTAGAACACGAGACAGCTCCACTGAAAGTGAAAGAGGATATCGATGATGTTTCTAGTGAACTGGGCAATAGGGATTAAAGGTTGCACTTCTTGGATGAAACATCCAGAAATCTATTATTCTTGGCGAGTTAGGATCTAATAAAACCAGTTCAAGATATATGACCACCATAAAATGTGTTAAAGAGAGAATAACTCGAAATTTTTCAGAAATACTTTTAAAAAAGGGAGAGCAAAACTGAATTACAAAAGAAAAAGTTCGTTGTATAGAAAAATGCACCCACTATAGAGAGGTTATTTTACGAAGAAAATCGAAATGTGTATGGTTCCTGGAAAAAGTTCGCTATATAGAAAAATTGGCAATATAGAGGTTCGTTATATAGAGGTTCAACTGTTTAACTCTCACCCACTCACTCACATTTCACACTATCATAAAGTATTTTTGCTTTAATTTTGAAGCATTGAGGCAAAAATAGTTATTGCGAATGACATGTGAATATTACTTACTTATATTTCGAAATTAAAGTCAAAATTAGATCCCGGAATTCTAAGAAAATTTTATAACAAGCAAGCTCTTTAAAATATGAATTATCATTAAAATGAACGAGCTGTCATATTGCAATTTAAATTATTTATTCTCAGCAATTCAGAATACTATGAAGGTTTGTCTGATGTCTAAAAAAATTAATTTAAATTCATTTGCATTACCGAATTCTTTCTCAATATATTTCCCAATCTCTTTGATTCTCTTTATTTTCTAAGCAATTTCCATTCAATACTCTGCATTTTGTTTCCAAGAGGCGAAAAAGGAAATTTAAATTAGAATTGATTTGAATATATATTGAGAGTATCTCTTCGGGTACTCTCAGTTTTCGAAACCTTTAAGAGAAGAATTGTTAGAATAATGCATTAGATTCTTACTTCTAAAAGTATGTACACAATGTCATTTTACTTTAAACTATTTTCGAAAACATCCAATGCATTGATGAAAAATTATATTTTTTAGTTTGAAAATATGCTTTAAAATTTTATTTAACCTTTTTTTTGAATCTGTTATACATATATTTTGCAGAAAAAGGCTTAACTATTTGTAACTTAGCTTAAAACTAAAACTAAAAAAACAAAGGTTAAAAACTCGTAATAGGTTTTACAGTTATTTTAAAGGTGCTGATTTAAAAATAAAGCATATAACATTTGTTTGTTGTGGTTATCTGAAAAGTGGTCAACATCTGGTAAGTAACCACTTTGTCCGATGCATGTCACACTACCAAGTGCCCATTGACCACATGGTGACCACTTTTCAGACAGTATCAGAATGCATGGCTTAACAATTTGTAATCTTACTGGCGTCTATAGAAACATTTATAATTACTAAAAAGTATTGTAAAAGAAAATTATATTGAAGATATTGTGAGTTTTAAAGAATATATTTAAAAAATGTATATTATTCAAGGTTTAATTGTTACGAAAGTGTGATAAATGAATATTTATAATTTGAATATAATTATTGCAAAAATCCTCTTTCCATGCATTATTTGTATGTTACAATAAAACATTAGAGCGGTGTATTAAAAATGAAACTAGGCTTTAATGATTCATTAAATGAAATATGGTATTAAAATATTAATATTTACACTTCTTCTTCCAATAGTATCATCCTTTATTCATAATGGTTTATTAACATTAAAAGAATATTTTATAAATACATTTAATAAAATTAATATAAAAACAAGCAATATAAAAAACATTTTAATCAATTTCTACTTGAATCAACAAAGAAAATTTTTATTTTAGCTACTTTTTATTAAATTGTTACAATTAATATAAAAATGTTTATACATATGACAGAATTACAACATTATAAATGGTAGTTAATTTTTATTAATTATCATTAAAGTATCGTATTGTCATCCAAAACAATCGTGTGTTTTAAATTTCAGTTCATTGATTGAATATTAACGTCGCACTGTTCAGCTATGCGAGGGCTTTGGTGAAGGACCACATAATTTTGAACCATGGTCAAGTAACGTGGATGACACCTGTGTGTGACCTGGCACCCCCCTCTCCTAAACCACACCCCACCAACGGGAGGACGTTTGAGCTCTCGGCATATTTAACGTGCATCGCTCCCCTATACGTTGGATCTTTAGTGGTACTGGGCTCGAACTCGTGACAAGGCAAGCAACGATACGATAGCTATACCACTCAGCTACCACGGCCTAAATTTCAGTTCAACTGAATGCTTTAAAAAGTGGAAAAAAACTTTTCAAGTTTTGACTCAAGTCAACGTTGCTATATTCGTAATTCTTTAAATAATTAGTCTTAATCAATTAATTTTGCTAATTATAATGAAATTATTGTACTGTCATCCAAAAATAATCATGTATGGCAAAATTTCAGCCTAATTGGCGGCTTTAAAGTGTATTTTATTAACGATTGAAAAATTCCCCAAGATAAATAATAAATATATAGAGAGAGAGGTGACCTAATAGTAGGAATTGAATATGATATATATTCATACATTTTTCCCGCATATCCAGACTTGTAATTGCATCGTCCATTCACACTATTGTACCTCTTCATTTTTGACATTCACTGTTTATATGCAATTGTATATGTAACTGTTATTTGAGCTAGAACAATGTCAAGACATAGCTTTCCTCTTTCCAATCTATTTGTGGCCAGAAAATATAATAAGTATAAGTAAAATGACGTTGATAAAAATTTTTAAGTGTTTATTTTTATGGAACTGAACGTACGCAAATATTATTGGTAGTAATTTTGGCATGCACCAGCTGAAGTTTAAATTATATATCTAATTTTTTCTTTAATTCTAAATTTATGTTAGTTAAAAGCAAATTTTAAGAAAAACTTAAAGTCACTTTAATTAAATTTGGTTAAATTTCGCATTAATAATTATATATAATACATGCTTTGAAAGAATGTTTCTGCAAGGACGTATATTATTCCATTTTATAAATTATATGTCGTTAAAAATAGTGATAGAATTAATTATGAAACTTTTAAACATTCAATAAAAACAATGCCAGTACTAGTGTGAAGATTTTTGAAGCATTAAAGTCTTGTTCATATGTAAGGAACATGCGCTTGTGTGATAAATATTTTAAGCATTTTAATTTACCGTTCATTATAATTATTAATCCTCCTAAATAAAATATCTAGTTTGGTTTCAAATATGAAAAATGTAATATTTAAAATGTCTCAGACTTGGAATTGATAGCTTTTAAAATACTAATATCCAACAATGTTTTGATCTTAACTAAGAACACACACACTTAATTTTTCATTAGTTTTATTACTTCATATATAAAGTGTAACTAATTTAATTGCTTTATGCACTGAAATACTATAAATACTGAGAGAATATAAATAATAAGAATAAATACTTGAGTTATTTCCTAGTTGTTATAATTTAATAAAGAACTCGTGAAGATGATGTTTTGTCTAGATATTTGTTAAATGCCACGTAAACTTACCTTTAAAGTACAAAGTGCAATCTCCCTGTTGTTGGTGAACATGATGCATTATTTTTGCATAGGCATTTGTTACTTACAATTGGGACCGTAATAACCAGGACTGCAAGCTGAAAATAAATCAACTGAGGAATTAATCCTAATAAATCAAAAAATTAAAATAAATTTAATTTACACTACAGTTGAAAACTTCCGTAGGAATAAATCTCAGAATCTAATAAAAATTCGTTATTTGCATTTGCATGAATTTTTATCTAGCATATTTTAATCAAATAAAATTTAATCTTCAATTTGTGTGTAAAATTATGAAATTAAGTTGTGTAAGTTTTATATGTCAAGCTCTTGTTATAATATAACGCTGTTTAATTATTTACTATTCTTATTCTGAGATTTTCTGATAACTTAAAAATAAACTATAACATTTGGATTTTAAAGTTATATATTGTCAAGAAAAAACAGTAAAATAAAAATTAAGTATTATCAATAGCAAATGCAGATGTCTCTGTTTTAATATCCATGCTATATATATGAAGAATGAAACAATTCTACAGTATTTTATAATTTATAACGGAAGTAAACGAAAATGATTTCCTTTTTACCTCAGTTATATGATTTATTTAATTTATGCCTTAATCTCAATTGCATAGTTATAATTTCACGTTAAATAAATTTTTAATATCACATGCACCTGATTCTTAAAGAATAATTTACCTTTATACCTATACATTGATTATAATAATAGTACACTGCTGGCCACCGTAAATGCAACACCCTGCTGAAGTATGCAAATAACATGAAATTTAAAACATGCATTAGCGGATGGATATAAATGATTAGAATTCTCAAGCAGACACACATATCACGCTAAGTACCTTGTGGCACTCACCTCAAAGCGCTTATTTAAGCTTGGAGATTTCGACGATTTCAAGTTCGACAATTGTGTTTTTCTGTGGTTTTTTCAAAACGATCAGCGCGGTCTCGTAGAAAACAGCGATCAGCTTTTGATCAAGTATCCGAGTTCAACAGAGAAGGATAGTGGCCTACTGATTTGTGACGGCCTTTCCGGAAATCGGTAGCCGCTAATGTCCAAAAACTGTAATGCGGATAGTGTGACCGTTACGCAGGAGGGTACGACGGATCGACGTGGATCGCATCCACCCCAGTGCACCACTTCAATGAGGACAGGCAAATTGTGCATGGCAGTGAGGGATCGCTCAGTCACATCACGAACCATAGCACAGCACATTAGCCTTGTAACGCATCATTCAGTGTCTACGCGTACCACGCCAAGCTTACAGCAGAGTGGTCTGTCCAAGACGTCCATTGCTTGTTCTACCTCAGACGTAGTGGTAACCACATCTCCACCGCCACAGCGATGAAAGAAGGATGTGGGCGCAAAAGCCTGAAGTTGGTTCTACTGGACGAGTCACGCATCTGTCTACAATGCCACGATGGTTGGATTCGAGTCTGCATACCGTGGAGAGAGGATGCTGAACAGCTGCCGTTACAGGCACGCGCCATCAACCTGCACCGGTTATTGCGGTATGGGCGTATTGGATATCACTCGCACTCCTCAGTACGCATTGCCGGTAATCACAGCACTACATCTCAGAGACGTTGAGCCAGTTGCCCTTTCCTACTCAGGGCTTCGACTACTACCATATTCTTCAACAAGATAATGCGTGACCACACGTATCACGCATTGTTCAAAGGTTCTTCGCCAACCACCAGAATGAATTTCTTCCTTGGCCCGCTCGCTCTCCCGATCTTTCGCTGAGAGAAAACATGTGGTCCATGGTTGCTCAACGACTGATTCAGATTACATCCCCAGCTGCCACACCAGATCAACTTGTGATATGCCCCCCACCCCTTTGGTGACCATATCTTTGATTGTCAGCGTGAGCTCGAGGTGTGGAGTTTTCTAAATAAACAGACATTTTAAATTCTTATTATGACTTTATTAAGAATATAACTTAGACGTTTAACAATTTAGATAAATTTAAATAAGTGAGAATCTAGAATGAACGAACATACAAAAAGATAGTTAAACCGAATCGCGTAACTTAGACCACTTTCTCCACGTTATAATTATTTTCCGCCTACTCTTACTTCTAATAATATTACAAGTCCTAATATCAAATAATCAGTCCTACCTTAGTCCAAACTAAGAATCGATCACTATGTGGAAACGTCTGGGTGCGCTTGCAATGGTATGCACCTTTGTGAAAATGTCAGGGTTTCCCGGTAACTTTACGATAGGCTGTCAATCAAGCCGCCACCTCCTCCAAACATAACTTTCATCAAATTCATGTCATCATGCTTATTTTCTGAAACTTCTGTCTTTAAAAGCTATTTTATTTGTATTTCATATCAAGATTTCGCCTCTTTGGAAGTTTCAGTTGGAAAGTTGCCATTAATCTTGGCCATCAAAGAACCCAGAGGTTATGTTAAAGAAAAGACGTGTGAGCCCGTCTCAAATCCTTTGGTAAATTATGGAAGTTGCTGGTCTGTTGTACCCCAAGAACATTCAAAGTCTCTTTGAATCAATGCCGAGACGTGTGGCAGCGGTGATTCCAACAATGGCGGTATACTCTGGCTACTGATTCTCCCAGAAGTGTGAACTACACTTCACAGAAGTCTATAAATTTAATCATTTAATACTTGGTCAAAAAATTGATGTTATCTACAAAATAAATTTTGTTGTGCTCTTGCCTTCTTGGTGTTGCTGTTGCATTTCCGGTGTACAGCAGTGTATATCAATAGACAAACAGTCACCAATTATGTGGTTCATGATATTATATGCTTTTTAAATCGGAATACTGTTTTAGCATTCCCTCAACACTTTGAACTGAAATAAAACGTCACAAAAACGCACATTGGCTATTTTGGAAGTTTCTATAACTTCATATCTCTTTGGAATGCAAAGAGCAACATACGTGCAAATTCTTGATGTTACAAATCATATCAAGAATTTTGTAATGAGAGTAATTGAGACGCTTTTTAAAACGGTCCTTAGTCAAATCGTCACACTAGCTTTTTGAAGAATGTAAAAATATTTCTCAATGACTGGTACTGATGAACTTGATAAAAAAATGCAGCTATAATTTTTTAAAAGTTAAATTTTATTCCTTTTTACACCTATTTTTAACTATATATAAAGTTAACTTTAAAAACATAATCAAAAAAGTAACAATTAACTAGTATTCCTATTAAAATTTTTTACTCTTTTCTAATAACAAATCTCAAAAAGAAGAACGAAAATAAATACTTTTACGTCTAACTTTTTTAACTTATTTTCTAATTTTGCGCTCCGTATTTACTACACGTATGTAGCGTTTGGTTCAATATGACCTGACTCAGAAAACTAACCTTTCTTGCCGCCGTAAATGAAGGGTGTCATTGGAAGAAATGGATGAAACAATAGTAAATAAAAGTTTAAAAATAGATCTAGTAAATATAAAAACATCTATAAAAATAGCAGAAAAATGCTTCTGAAATTGATACTTACAATAATAAGGCAATATAAAACATGTATAAAAGCCACTGTGTTATTTGAAATAAAAATCAGTTTTTACCATATAACTCTCACAAGTAATATCTGACATGATTTATGCAAATGGGATTCTTGCACATGTAGCATAATATATTAGTTTTGTTGTCATTGCTAGATGGACAAAGCTTGCACCCTGCACATTTGACAAAGAATGAAGTATTCTCAGCAGATCCTGATGGTTTGCATTACCTTTTTCTCTGTATTCGTTTCACTTTTTTATTGAGCTCACTCTGTCATTCCTTTGCTTCAATGTATGGAAAAATGAGTGATTTTTCCAATTCTTCAAAAAATAGCTTTCGTTTAGTCATTTTGTTTTCGTTCCAACTACTGTGTGTTAAAGTCCACAGAAAAAACGCAATAAGTAATGCAAAAAAGAAATTAGTATCAAGCATGCAAAATACTATCATGGCCCAATGATTTATCTTTTACAAGTGTTTGTTTTTAGAAGTTTATCAAGAATACCCACAGCTCTTTAGTTGAATTATAATCTGAGATTATTAATGATTTTTGTCAGGTCTGTTGCTAACTTTTTTGCCACGATGTAAAGTCCTCATAAGAATAACTTTCTTATTCTTTTGAGATGTAGTTTACAATTGTTGTGTCTTCTGCAAAATAAAATAATGAGCTGTGAACTTCTTTATCTGGCATTTCTTCAGAACGATCTGGTTTATTTTTTCTAATGGTGCCAATTTCCCGTTTTAGAAGAAATTGCCCTAAGTTATAAGTTGTGAAAAAAATATCACATGTAATATTGTTCCTCGAATACTCATAAGTGGGATCATGCACTACTCACATATCAATATTTTTCTTTGGCTTTGACCCTTGTTCTTGACCAGTGTAAAAATTTGTGTTTTCAATACACATGAAGTTTTATTGTCACATAAAGCCCATATTTCGATTCTTTATTTAGATGGCTTACTTGGTATATACTGTTTGAAAGAACATCGGTCACGAAATCCTACTAATTGTTTATCTTATGTAATATTTTCATTCGACTAAATAACTGTAATTTCTACCCACTTTTCCAGATATCCTACCCGCAGCTAATTTATTTAATTTTCTTCTTTCTTGAAAAGTGAATTTATTATCAAAACGAATAACCCTCGACATGGTTTAAAATGTTTCCGAGGGATGTTGTGTGTGTCGCACGAAATATATTTCTGACTGTTTCTTTATCCCATAAGCTTTTTAAATATTCTTCATATGATTTATAAACACCAGCTAGCAATATTAATCCAATATATGCTTGAAATGTTTTACTTTCTATATTTTTCCACTTTCTTCTATAAACTTTTTCTCCTTCAATGTTAGTCATTTTTATGGTTTCATTTTTATGAAAATTTAATATTACTTCAAATCCACTTTTAATCTCTGTTACCCTTGCCTTGTGATACCTGGATTATTTTTTGTAATGTTAACAGCTGTTGATTGAAAAGAATGTGACAGTGGATTCAGCTTCCACTTTATTTCAAGATTCTTCGACTTAATATTCTCTTTATAGTTCATTTGTTGATTATTGGTATCAAAATCGCTGTCAGAACTTTCACTTTAAATTTCATCGCTTATATGATTATCATGCTCGGATGCTTCTTCGCTGTGAGAAGCTTCTATTAGTTTTGCAATATCAAAATGACTCAGATTTATGCGATTTGCCATTTTTCTCTCCCATTCACAGGCACAACTCCTTTACTGTATATCAGAAAGAGAAATACAGCAGGGGAAAAAAAGGAACGTTGCAGTAACAGCAAGTAGTTTGGCCACATGCCAATCGTATCTACTTTTTGACCTTGCACATATTCTCTTATCATGTGATAAAACACATACATCAACAAAAAAGGTTTTTGAAAACGGATAAATTAGAGAAATAAATTGTTATTCTTTTCTTTTAATTTATTCCAAACAAAGTGAACATGTATGAATAATTTTTTGCATTGGGTTATATTGACCCGAACGATACATTAGGTATAAATTGAAAAATATTTCTTCGTAATACAAATAAATATAAATCCCTCTAGGAATACATGTTTATACTGTTTATCTATGATGTCAAGAAGTTTCATGGTGTGCTGTATTTCTGTTCTAATTTTTTTTTTATGAATCTATAAATTTTGCTTCTGGTCATATAGACCGAACAGAACAGCAGGGTTAAAAGATTAAAGCGTAAATTTAAGCGTATTTTTAGTACAAAAAATATCCTTTAAATATAAGTACATTTTAACTCCTTACGCGTCAACGTTTCTAATTAAATGCTCCAAAAATTGCCCATTTTGTATTGCATAGAAGCATATAATACAGAATTCTGGGAAAATGGAAGAAAAATTTTTAATTTTTCTATTTTAATGTTGTCATTAATTATTTGATGAGTAATTGTGAATAAAACCTCGTAAAATTTTACTTTATAAAAACATTCTGCATGCTATGAAGAATATTTTATATATCTTAAAAGAATTTCTCTCATACTTCCAAAAAAATTCATGTTCGTACCACTTTTTCAAACGGTTAAGGATTTTGTGTGTGCTCGCATATATAAAAGCACAAACAATTTGAAGCATGATGTAATACTAAGTCTTATATTGCTATGGGGTCATGGATAATATGGGCTTCTTTGGATTTTCTTTTCATTTTAATTTTTTCTAAAGTAACAAATCAGACATTGCTTTGCCAATCCCTGTTTTTTGTCAAATATTTCCAATAACGTAAATTCCTGCCTTAAAAGAAAAATTCCCGCCTTTACCACAAAGAAAATCCCGGATGAGAACTATTTTAGTACCATGGACAAACTACATCTCTTTAAAACATTAGCACAAATAATATCACTATAAGAATTAAATATATATGCAAATCAAATCAAAGACAGAAAAAAGAAAATATGAGTACCCGTACAGTGTACGGGCAAAACGGTCGTAGCAAGCTTTCGATACCCCGTCGGGGGGTGTAAGGCAATCCAGTTAAGGGACTAACATTTAATAAATACAGTACACTTTTATATAATGTGTGCATATATATCTTTATAATTTAATCCATCTGAAAACTATCTTTATATTACATAATAAATTATTCTTGTTTCTTTTTTACGGTTATTTTCATAAGTGTTCCAAATTAATTTATATTAGATTAATATATGTCTAATGTTATATTATAAGGTAGAATAGATTAAGTTATATGAATTTAACTTCACAATAAAGAACATTTCAATAAAAAGAATTGCATAGAATTGAAAGTGAGGTTTTGTTTTTATAAGTGTAAAAAATAGTTCATTAAAAAGTAAAGATGTCATTTATCATGCATTTTTTACCGCTAGTGATATTAAACATTCTAGTGAAATTTAATTTACTGTTATTAATATTTTGGAGATAATATTAGGAATATAGTTTTAATTTGCATTTATATAATTTGGAATTTTTCATAATTTATATTGCATTATTTTAAATTAGAAAGCATGATGAGCATTCTTCTTTTTCTATTTAATATGCTATCCAGTTTTTGGCAATAGACAAACTTATAACAAAACAAATCAGCAATTAAAATATATAAGGGTGTAGGTTTTTCAAAGTTTCCAAACCCCTTAGAGTGTGCATGTGTGTGTAATTAATTTCCCACAATTTTAAAGGGATTGTGATAAAATATTAGGATATTTTCACTCACACACAAATATTTAATATTTTCTAAAAGGTTGTTTCAAAACATGCTTTAAATAAATTTGTAGTAAATGGAAAAAATATTTTAATTATTTCTGCTTGTTGAATCGAAATCATCATACTCAAAATTTTTGGCAATTTTAGAAAAAATCTATTATTAACATCACTAAGAATTAGTTAATTTCATGAATTTTAGTTCATTCTCTAGATAATATTATCAATAAAAAATAATTTATAATCTCAGCTAAAAATATTTTCTTAAATATATTACAAAAATAATTGATAAAATCTAAACTCCATGAAAATAATTCATTCGGTTTTGTGTATGTATTTATTCGGTATTCTTATATTGTCTCTCAAATATTTAATTACGTCAATAAAGTTCCCAAATTCAAGTTATTCTAATCAGGCTTTAGAGAAGGCTTTTATACTCTAATCCTATTTTTATAACAATACAATCCATAAATATTCTCAGTATTTCATTTTAAGAAAACAATATGTTATTAAATATCTAAAGTACAAACACATCAATTCTATTTTTTCTTTTAAAATAATTTATAAGCATTCTGGTGTAGAAAACTTGCTAGAAATCTGTACTATAGTTCAAAGAAAGAAAATTCTTAGAAAGTGAAAAAATATATCCATTTAAAAGTATATTCAAATACCAAAGTGAAACGTACAAAGCAATGATATAAAATTAAAACTAAAAAAATACATGTTCTAATACGCAATAAAAAGGTCACAGTGTACTTACCTTCTTCACAACTATTTCCTTTCCATCCTGGATAACAACCGCATTTGTCAGGCTTAATACAACGACCTCTAAAACAGCCATTTGCACATACAGCTGTAAACAAATACTATAGTTAAAGCTTCATTTTCTTATAAATAATTTCGCTTATTTGTCTTTACTTTTTAACTAGTTAATTGCTCGGTGGTATATTTATTGCATAACTTTTATAGTACCGGCAGCTCAGTACTGTAGTGTTGTAATTAAATTACTCAAATTTGCAACCAGTTACAAACACTGAATCATGTAAATGGGAAAATTTAGATCTGAATAAAAGTCTGTTGAGAAAAACCATCATTTACTACTTTAAAATTTATTGGCTTAAGGATTTAAAAAGAACACATTGACACTTTTATTATATAAACAGAATAACAAGAGTTAACAAATTGCTTCAAAGAAATTTCTTGTTTGTATGTGTTTTTTCATTGTTATATTAAATTTTCTTAAACTAAATACGCATCTAAATGTGTCTTTTTATTTTATTCTTTTCTTTGCGTTTCTGCAAATAAGAATTTATGTTGTACATACAAAAATATATTACTTTCAAAAATCTTTAAATAATTGTAATATTATAAAAAAATAAAAATATTATATTCCTAAAAATCGTATTGGCATTGTTCATAATCTATAGCTTAGACTTCAATATACATTTGATAATTCACATTTTAAATAGCTATTTTCTGAAAATAAAATTTTCTTTGGACAAAAATATATTTGTAATAGTACACATAGAACATGCACAAGCATACGTGCTTACAGATATTTATACATGCTGTTGGTCATTCAAGATGCAACAGCACTAAGAAAACATCTACATCTAATAGTGCGTGAAACTTGAGCTCAATATAGACCTTGAAAAAACATACGAATTACAAGCATTGCAAAACATATGCAAATGATGCGCAATTATAGAGCTAGCTACAAAATCTGTATCAAAATAGAACCGAAATTTGTTTCTAAGAACCGTGATTGTTTTTTCCACAAGGAAATCCATTATATCTTACATCAAAAAATATAGTCATTCGCTTATGTTTTTGAATTTGGAATATAAGATATAGTGGCTTACGGTGATTCTGTAATGATTCTTCAGAAAAACTGATGTTTGTACTGTACAAAATTAGGTTTTAATCATGCGAATAGAAAATTAGTATGTACCGGAGGAACATTTTGATTGACTAAAATGATTGCATCAGCCTCGCTCCACTATCGAGCTGTACAATAAGCTTAAAGAATATATTGCCATGACGAAATATATAGTTGCATCTAAATCCCTAACACAAAGTTTAAGGTATCCGACTATGATCAGAACCGTGATTTTAAAAAAGCGCATAAATCGATAATTTCAATGATATTTAGTGTCATTTAGATTAGAAGACATGTATAAAATTGTTTTAAGGACATTTTGACAAAAAAAATTATTTAAATATACTATTTCGGCAAAAAATTAACTTAGAATAAACTTTTTTCAAAATGTTCTTCTTTTGTGAAAAATGCTTCTATTACAATAATATTTTGCCTGTATATAGCTCAGACCTCTGTACAGAGACTCGACTAAAAATTCACATTATTTTCAGAGTTACAACCCATTGAAATAATTATCGGCGTTTTTTTTTTAAAATTTCTCCCCTCTGTTGTCGTAAAAGATGGATAAACCCACTTCTATGTTACATATTTCAAAAATTCTAGATGAGCCTCTGTACATACGTCTGAGCTATATACAGGCGAAATAATATTATAATAGAAGCATTTTTCACAAAAGGAGAATATTTTGAAAATGGGTCATTCTATGTACATTTTTTGTCTAAATATTGTACTTAAATAATTTTTTTATTGTAACACTATTCTTAAAACAATTTTATATACATTTTCTAATCTATAAATAAGAATATAAATGGAATATATATGGAATATTTATATAGAATCCATAAAGCGTATAAATGGATATTATTTATGATATTTAGTGACACTAAATATCATAAATAATATCCATTTATACGCTTTTACAAAATTACGGTTCCGAACGTAGTCGGATACCTTAAGTTCTTTAGTACAACAATCTATGTCATCCTGAAGCATTCAGCATCGCTTGCAACAGAGGGAAATTTCAGACAATTTATCCATTGCTCCCATCATCTTTGGTTATACACAACAGACACTTGCAGTTACAATGGTACATTGTAGCCGGACATGTACTAACAAATAGCATGACGTTACCTTTTCAGACGAATTATAATTCTGCAGACAAAACCTCGTCGGTTGCTATCCGAGACTGGAAGAGCCGAACTGATAGATTACATATCATAATGTCAGCCTGCTACCTGGTGTTTCAAGGTTTCTGTGAAGAATCTCGGTTTTCGCGGTTTTTGCTTTTTGACATTTGATTTCAACAAAATATCTGTGAGTTGGAAATTATAATCTTGAGCAAAAATAAATTAATTCCTTCTTGGACTAATTAATATGTGATCTTACTGCTGTCATTGCAGATTTCGACTTTTAGAAAATAACCATCATATATCTCTCCTATAAAGAATGGCTATATGAATTTTAGAATATATTGTCTTTCCAGTCAATACCTAATTTGATACATGTCCCCCGTTGCACTAATTGTCGCTCTGAATATTTGCCTTGAGATCGTCAGTAATCTCTAGTCTATCTAAAGTATAAGAACAACCGTTTATATCACTATTTTTAATTAATTAGTGTGTTGTGGCCTAATTTGAAAAATGTTTACTTTTAGAGGCATATTAAATTATCACTTCTAAGCTAAAAGGTATTGTCCCCTAATGTTCAAATTCTGAGTCACCACTAAAAAATCACTGTAGTTGGTTAGACGCTGGTTTTGTGTCATTGGATATAAAAAGTCTATTTACTAGTCTATAAACACATTCGTTTTACCTTTACCTGAAAAGAATTTTTCTCTTCATGAATTACAAAGCACTTTTACTGTTGTCAGTAATAGTTTGGGTTTTAGTAAGAAAGGTTACCTTAAGGCTTTTATTCCCACATTACCTAATACATATTGCAATACACTCAACAGCCACCTCTATATCTTTGAAGTTTGCAAAAAACACATTCAGACTATTGCATTCAGTACTGAAACGTGTTGCAGTAATTATTACCATCTAAGTCAGTACAAAAATTTATTTCATCATGAGTTAAATGTAGCAGTCATTTCAATAATTGTGCCCTTGTATACCATGTAAAAATTTCAAAAGTCTTGCTTTGCATTGAAATTCAATTCGAATAAAAATTCTGTTTGGTTAAAAACACAACAAATTGAAAAATATTATTTAACTTTGCATTCCATGGCAGATTTTCAGGAAGAGAGGAGGGGAGTCTATTTGTATTAAATGAATTATTCCA
>BMAV01004814.1:142500-144499 GCA_019973955.1 Trichonephila inaurata madagascariensis
GTGTTTTACACTATTTTTCGTAGAAAATAGGGATCATTTTAACTGGCACATAGAAAATCAGAACTTGTATGAATATCATAGAACATTTGTTATCTTTATTGATGAAGTATGTTCAGTTTAACATTTGGTTGTAATGGGTTATTTTATTAGCGAAGAAAGTCAGGAAATGCGATTGCTAGAAAATTTTCTTTCCAATATTATGGAATGTCACTTTTTCGATTATGCAGGTGTGATGATGATATGGGGAAAATCAATATTCAATAAATGAACGCTTAAGCATGCTTCCAGCGAAGGATCTAGGATTAGCTAAAAATAACAGAATTAAATAATTTGTAAGATGTTTTTAGAGGTGCCTTATGAATATGATTGGGCATTTATAAACGATACTGTTTCACCAAATCCAGTTAACTCTTTGATGTTTGCTTTTAGATGGAACACACTAAGCTAATACTACACTCAGCAAGCTCTCTTAATCTGAACCCGAAACAAAATTTACGGAGTAGTAAGGAAGATATGCTCCTCCTAGGGATATATATAAATACCAATTTGCTGAAGGAGGGGAATTTTTTTTCAATTTTTCAAACTGTGGCAAACGACATTATTGTGAACCTCGAATCACATTGTGTAATGTATGTACATGTGTCTGGAAAGTAGTATCGCGATTCGCGTTTTAATTATTCCTTTTGTTTCAAATATTCATTCATTATCAAATATTATTGGCATTTTTATTGTTTTAGGTTTCAGTTATATATTATATATATAAATCATTTTTTAATTTCTCCATCCGTGTCCGTGTTTTATGCAAGTCAAGATAACTTAGGGTATGTGTGAGGGAGTATATATATTTTGAATAGATTTAATTTTTCCCAACGCAAAAATAAAACATCCACAATATTTTTTATTGGATTGACTAAAAATGGAATTAATGAGCATTTATAAGTTAAATAGATTTAAAAAAGAAACTTGAAAAAATTATTCTGTCTTTATAATATATTATATTAAAAAACAAATTATCAACAAAATCTTCAAAAATTAGAAGTAAATTGCATTTTAATAATTAATTTTTTGTGTGTGCTTATGGTTATCAAAATTAATTTCTCATTATAAATGTCAGCAATTTAAGAAGTTACAAAAATTTTATTTTTAGTGGAAAGAAGAAAAATCATAACTTTTTTCTGAATAAAAATGAATCCTTGTAAAAATAAAACAATTATATGGATCCTTGAAATAATGCAAGAAAAATTTACTGCTTATAGATTTAACTGAAGTCTCTTTTAAGCTTAAATCAAAGCATTCTGAGCGAACTATTTGGTGAGGTATTCATTTTCATAACTTATAGATACCAAGTATTTTTTTACAGTTACTAAAATATTACACATTAAGTACCAAATTATCTTTAAGCAATTATAAATCCTGCAAATTTTTGTTTCTGTGAGTTTTTTCAATAATTTCAATAAAAAGAAAAACAATTTATATTCATTCTTTTTTTTTTCATTATTATAATTAACTATTATAATTATTTGATTGTTATTCCGATGTTTGAAATGAGAGACAATTTTTTTTAAAATCTTTATATATTTTTATCCCATGTTATTTTTTATTTTAAAAAAAAGCTACATATAACATTGATAAAGTAAAATAGCACTTATAAAAATACATTATGATACTTACATTTCAGTTCTATTACATAAATTAGGATCTTCAACACAGTACACAAAATGGGCGAAACTTAATATAAATAGAATTTTCAACATGATGAAACTAGCGTTTATTCAAATGAAAGACTTTTGTCCTGAAACAGAAAGCATTGGTAAATCCGTGGAATCATTTTCACTTGTTAATTACAAGAAATAAATGTTTTAAAAATTTTTACAGTAAGCCATATAATTAAATAAATGATGATTTCATAGAACCTTGAATTCTGTGTCGACAGATTAAAGAAGCACCTAGAAAGTGGACTTTTTTTGAACAAAAATAAGAGCTTTTGGCTATTTTAAAA
>BMAV01004815.1:13349-37062 GCA_019973955.1 Trichonephila inaurata madagascariensis
TGGTTCTAGAGCTGCATTTGCTTTCTTCCAAACTTTTTGATGTCCATATGACCCGTGGATGTTGAATTTACTTTCCTCATAAAAAATCACGGAATTCCAAAAATTTCTGTCTTGTTTTTCATTTTCTTTTGCAAAATCTATTCTCTTTTTGCTATTCACTTTGCTAACACATGGTTTTATTCCCATATTTCGACCATGGTATCCTGCCTTCTGTAACACACGGCGAATTGTTTCAGGATTGCATGACTTCACAAAATTGTTTTTCACATCAGTTGTCGATTTTGGTGCACTAATCTTCGGATTTTTTTTTCACATTTCCAACAATAATTCGCCTTTCTTGATCCGTGAAAATGATCGGTCGTCTTGTTTTGGCTTGTTTAGAGTATTTCCCTCAGCCTGGAACTTTTCAATGATTTTTTGCGCTGTTGCAGGACTTTTGCCAATGATTTTAGCGATTTGTCTTTGGGACTTACTTTCCTTATAGAGCTTTATTATTGCATCCTTTAGGTCTTTTGATAATTCTTTTCCACGTGAAGGCATTGGTGAATTGGTGATGTACTTAAAGCTAAAACTTACAAGCTTCGTAGCAGAACTTCTAAACTTATCACTGAAATACGAAAAATCACTCGAGAAGTTTCATTCAGCCTATTTAAAAGTCAAAAATTCAGAGTGCATACATACTTTTGTGATTTAAATTTCTACTAGTAGTTAACAAAATTACTCTTAAAGTTTTTTAAAATATAATGATTTGGTTTATTTTTCATTTTACTTTATGACTTGAATCAGAAGCTATAAACAACACTCTCCAAAATAATATTTTTCTTATATTTATTTGAGAACTAGAGCTTTTCAACTTAAGCTATGAGGTGCATACTTACTTTTGTGAGCAAGTGTATGACTTTTTTGTCACAACATATATAAATACTATACATTCAGCTACATTTAAATAGTAATAGGAACTCAATTTAAGAATAATAGATTTAAAAATAATATAAAATACAGCTATAGTCTTCATTTCTCTTGCTAAAAACTGTTTTAACTTTATTTCGTGATAAAACTTCTATAAAATACCTTATTAACTTGAGGAGATTCATTTTTGTTTTTTTGATCGTTTCCAATACATGACGTGTCATAAATTAATTTGGTGGAATTAAATATTTTTTTCTGACTATCTTAATTTTAATATGAAATTTTGTCCTCTCTATCTCAAATTTATAATTTTATTAGATTTTATTCACCGATAAGTTAAGTTCAATTTTAAATAAAAACTTCGATACATCATTATTATACTTAACTCAACAATTTTTTTTTTTACATGGCTTTAAAATAACACAGTTCATAAAAAACCTTTTTTTTACACGGCTTATTCACATTTACACGATTTTAGGTCTTTGACTGCTCCGTGACAGGAATGATGGCGAAATTCATTAATGAACTGTTAGTTAATTTTTGTGGCTTTAAGCCCGGTGCAAGTCTGGAAAACTATTTTTAAATGCTAATCTAAAAATAGAACACATTCTAAGATACCACAGACGAGTGTTTAAGTGGGTACCACAAAGATTATATAAAGAATTTGTAAAATAAATAAATATCAGACATTTTGATAAAAATTTCACCTTTACAAAATATTCTGGATTGGTTGCTTATGTCGCAATTGGAAGCAACATGATAGGAATATTTGGCAACGGATTTCGTAATTTTGTGAACCGTGTGATCATATGATGAAGACAATACCTGAGCTGGCACCCCACTTTCTAAACTTCCACCCCCCGCTATCGTGAAGGCTATGAGACTCGACAGATCATTCTCTCTGCACGAAGAATTTCCAGGGGAGTCATGCTACGAGATTATGATTCAGTAGAAACCACGCTGGATCTGTGTTCGCTACCATGTTTACTTGGCTACCACGGCCACGAAAAATATTCCGGAAAACAATAAAGTCATTATTTAACGAAAGGTTTTATTGTAAATTCAAGCAGAGAATGGATGTAATTGATCTTTCTAGTGAGGATATTGATTTCAATTCATCCCGCCCCCAACTATTGTTATTACAATGAGCAGCAGCACATATTATTCCCCCCCCAATATCTTTAATAATTCTTTAATTTTTTATCTTTTCTTGGGTTGATATATATGCGAGCCTTATTTCTTCTAAGCATTAAGTAAAAAATTTATGAATTTGACATTTATATTAATATGCATCAATGTCATAATATTAGATGTATCCATAAATGTTAAATATATAAATGTAATACATGGTCGGACCCCTACTTAACGAATTTTTTCTGTTCCCCGATTAAAATGGTTAAAACCCTTATTTAAACCCATATTTAAAGAAAAACCAACCCTGAATTAACGAATTATTTTAACAACCGGAGAAAAAAATATTTTTTTTTTAGTTTGGATCAGAAAAATTTGGACTTCTTTTCAATTGTCATCCTTTTTGCTCAGGACAGTAAACGATTTTTCTTGCAAATTACAAATCTCGACAGCGAAGGGTGCAGCTCATTATTAGATTTTACAGGTGTAGTTGAGTTTTTAGTGTAATCTACCGTTTGAGTTTTCAACAGGGCAGGAAATTCTTTTATCTCATGCCACTCCACAACGCAGGGGATATTTTAGAAAAAATTACCATTTGCTCTCTTTCTTGGGAAAAATTAGGTTTATTTTATGTACTGTTTCCTATACAAAATTTTGTTTTTAAAAATTTGTTACGCACGTCGGGTTGTTGGAAACAAATCCTTACCTATTCTGATGCAGAAATTGATGATTAAACTTCTATCAAAACTGTTACCCTTTCTAATTCTTTGCATTGTTTGAAACTCTAAAAACATACCTCATACAACTGGTTGTAAAGGACGCAGTACTTTCTTCTCTGCACACAAAAGTTGAAAAAGAATCACAAAAAGATTTGTCAAACATCTCTTAGTATTTAAAAATTTTCAATTAACTGTAGCGTAATAATTCGCTAATAGTATTTTTATCTATTGGATAAAAAGTGTTGTANATGAAGGACAAAAGAGTAATCGAGATAATAAATATAAAATGGATGCTTCAGTGCTATGAACATTACTGTCTTAGGACAGTTATTATATAAATTAAATTATATAAAAGTGGGGTTGAACATGTTTTTTGGCCAGCCAACCTTCCCCCTTTTTTTTAAATAACACTGAGCAAAAACCAATAGGAAATAATGGATAGAAATATCTAAATCCATTACAAGATAGAGGTAACTTACCTAAAAATTGCACTTACAAATGCAAAGCCCGCGCTAAATCTGAGTGGAAACATTCAATTTGTTGCCAGATTCTATACCCTAATACAGATTTAAATCAAAAGAGTGGCTGAAATGTAGCACTTAACAAAAGATTAAAAATGGAAATAAAAATTAATAATAGTTGCATATTATAGCATACCTATAATAACACCAGAGTAAATATGAATAAAATAATAGTAAGTAATTTCTAATCTAATATTAGACTATGGAGATAACTATAACAAAATATTTGTTTATAGTAATAAGCTATTATCAATCTCATAATTTTAATCCTAACTATTTTGAATAGCTTTATTTATATAACTATTAATAAAATAAATTGGGTATTTCTGATTTAAGCAATATTTAGTAAAATGTGTATAGTTATTTATAATGTCTGATTTTTTTGACACAAGAAATTTATTACGTTGTATATAATTAATAACAATATTTCTGAATATAGAAACATGTACATTACTCTCCCAATGAGGAACTTTTATAATATTGAAATTAAATTCTTCTCTTTTATCATAAATATTAGAAACTATTACATTTTCATATAATTTGACATGTATGTCAAGAAAATTTGCTTCATTGTTGTTATTCTTCATCCTATTAAATAACTAAGTGTAAGGGTTCTAATATGCTTTAAACAAGTAAATTTCATTCATATTATCACATATTTCAAAACACGATACCATACTCTGGATCCTTTTATTAAGACTAAAATTGTGATCTTTTGAAGAGAGTAAGCGGAAGAGCTGTAATACTATTAACTCATTGATGGACTTTTTCATTGAAGGCCACTTGGGCCTCTTCGACGATAATATTTATGAAACCCTCAGGCTTGTCTTTAATAATTCTGCTTCAAATCGTGGGAACTCACCATGACTACTTCTAAAAAGTTACGAACAAAACACACAAGTATAATTGTACTCTAAGTCTATAATAGACTCTTAATCTTGTAAGGGAGTTCTTTAATGAAACAAGTTTTTAATTTAAGTATTTTTCTCATCTTTGATTTTCTGAAAATGTAACATATGGGAAATTAATATCAATTCAAAAAACATAAACACCGCTTTATATTGACGGTTATTTTAGGCTACATTTGGATATATAATTAGAATGGCATCAGAATTAGCACTGCTGTATCTACGGCTGCGTAGACTTCAGTGTTCATTTAAATATAAGGAGTAAAAACCTTCTTTATTAAGGTATCCGACTACGTTCGGGGAACCATGATTTTAAAAAAAGCGCATAAATGGATAATTTTAATGATATTTAGTGTCACTTAGGTTAGAATACGTGTATAAAATTGTTTTAAGGACATTATGACAGAAAAAATATTCAAATACAATATTTTGGCAAAAAATTAACTTGGAATAACCTTTTTTCCAAATGTTCTCCTTTTGTAAAAAATGTTTCTATTGTATTAATATTTTGCCTGTATATAGCTCAGACCTTTGTACAGAGGCTCAACTATGATTTTTGAAAAATTAAAATTATTTTCAGAGTTACAACCATTTGAAATAATTATCGGCTTATTTTCTTAAAATTTCTCTCTTCTGTTTTCGTAAAACATGGATAAACCGACTTCAGAATTATGCGTTTCAAAAATTCTAGTTGAGCCTCTGTACAGAGGTCTGTGCTGAATACAGGCAAAATATTAATACAATAGAAGCCTTTTTATAAAAGGAGAACATTTGAAAAAAAAAGGTTATTCTAAGTTAATTTTTTGCCAAAATATTGTATTTAAATATTTTTTTTTATCATAATGTCCTTATAAAACAATTTTACTTAAAACAATTTTATACATGTATTCTAATCTAAGTGACACTAAATGCCATAAATATTATCCATTTACACGCTTTTGCAAAATCACGGTTCCGAACGTAGTCGGATATCTTAAGAAAAATGCTCCATGAATTAAATCATTGTTCATGTATAATTTTGAAGGTGCGTATTGATGATCATGAAATTCGTGAAATAACTTTTCTCTCCTAACTTGTGGCCGCGGTAGTATATTGGTTATGGTCACAAGCTATTAGCCAGCTTGGTCCAGTCGCATTTTTGAGTTTTAATGCCACTGAACAATTAGCAGAGGTGGCGATCCTAGGGTTGAGCTAGGTTAAAATTGAGCTAGCATAAAAATTGTAGAAGAAATGATAGAATACAAACTTTATGGAATCCAAGCGAAATTTTGTGGCAGCGGTAGTCTAGTGGTCATGGTCACGAACTTGTGGTCAGTGTGTCAAGTGTTCGAGCGCAAGTGCCACTGAAGACCCGTAGTTTAGAGGATCTGATGTTTATTAAACCTATTGAGGGCCAAAGTCTTTAGACTGGTGTGGAATGGAAGTTGGAAGAGTGGGGTATCGTCTCAGGTGTCACCCAGATCACTTCCCCGCGATTCAAAATAACGAGGTCAGTTGTCATTGACCCTCGTGTTGTCTTAAATGCGACACCCACTCATTTTCTCTCTTAATTTTAACCCTATATCAGTGCTCCTCTAACTTTTAATATTTGCGACCCAATATTCTATCATAATTTTCATCGCACCCCTCCTTCCATACAGTAACACAATTTATTCAATTCAATAATACTATACTTTGACGCTAAGCCCACAGTACGACTTTAATCTCTTAAGTTCTGCCGGCATACATATCCATCTCAATCAGCCAGTGCGTTAATTTCCCCGGATTTATATGTGCTTCTTTCCGAGTTTCGATCTTTTCTGTGAAATGTTATCCATAAAATTATTCCGAAGTCTTTGGAACGCAATGAAATGACTTTAAAAATATTTATGAAGGATTTGCTTATTTATTCTTTTTTTACCCCCCTCCCCCAATACACCACAAACGCTCGCTTATGTGTTAAACGGTGACATTGGGGAGTGAATCGAGGATTTTTTAATCGGCATTTGAGAGATTAATTATAAACCGTACAAAATATCAAGATAAGTGTTAATTTTTGCATATAATTTTATATATTACAAGCCCTGGTATTTATTAAACTTGTTCTTAACTTAGTATTGTTAAACAAATTATAAAATACTTTGCGCAGTACTGATACAATTATGAGTGTATTATATTAGTGTAAGCGTGTATTTTATTTCTTATTATGTCAGAATTTATTTTGTTTGTTTACCTTCAGTAAATTAATAATATCTTAAAATTATTTTTTTTTGACTTATCAATATGCTCGCGCCCCCCTCGTATGATTAGCATGACCTCCTCACCTAGGCGGGTACGTCCCGTAGTTTAAGAAACATTACCCTGTATAATCAAACTTAAATCTGAGTTAATTTGTAAATTAATCAATCAACTCAGACTACGAATAAAAAGCAGGTAATTTTTTTATATATATATATTTTATTTTTTTCAAACCAATGAGTGTATATTAAGAGGAGTATTGTAATATTTCAACTATAAAACAGAAAGAAGATGGTGTGAAGGAGAGTTTGCGCTCCAGGCAGATGCTAAAATTATTGGGCTCTTCACAAATAGTCTTGCTACAAGTACATTGGAATACGTTTAACGCGAAAACGCTTCAGACGAAAGATCGGTTAACATAGAATAATACAATGGCCTCGTCAAACTACTATATATTTTCATGAACTTTTTTCTCTTAACACAAAACTAAAATCGCTTAACACGAAAAGATTTCCTTTCTGGCAATGAATAAAATACTTAAAACGCCAGCCGCACAGGCGAGATTTAAGAGGGGTGGGAAATGAAAGAGTTCGTAGAAAGAACACTAACTCGGCTTTGAAATACCCTCGAAATAACCTGCGGCACGAGCCAGTTTTCTTGAGCCACTTTCACTCCCTCCACCCTTACAAACACCACACAAAAACACATTTTATCTCACATCAGTTGGCCTTGGAATTCCAAGATGAGTATATAGCAATAAGAGTAAAAAATCAGTGAGTATGGGTTGCATTTTTTTTCTATCTTAGAAGGTCTTTTTCCCGAGCACAATGGCAAACAGCTGGGGGTAAATCGAGTTACTGTTTCGCTTTAAATGAAAAAAGAAGCCTCTTAAGGCTGTTGATCAAAAACAGAAGACGAAATTGGAAATCTGTACAGATTTTGATCTTGCTAACTCTATATTATTACAATAATTAAAAAAAGAAAAACAATAATTATTATACTTGATTAATATAAACAATAATTAATAAAGCAAATTACTGAATTGTTCGAAAAGAGTAAGTATGAGCCGTAGCTCTATGTAAATAAAATGTACTCTAATAAACTTAATTTTGTTGAATTTATGTTTTTTTTTTTTTTGCAATATCCTTAAACATGAATTTTTTTTTTTAACGTGAAAAACATTTCATTTTCTTTAGTTTTGTGTTTAACGATTTTCACTGTAATTGCATACATGCTTTGCTATTGTGCATTTCACAGATGTAGAGAAAGTACAAGTTCTTTGGTTGTACAGAGATGAGTACTCCATCAGATGAATATTTAGTTATTTAAGGTTGAGGGACTACCTAATATGAAATGTACTTGGATTACTCACAAATGTAACATCACAAAAGTTTGCCAATAAAATGTGAAAAATATATTTCAAAGAATTATGAATGCAAATAATACCTATTTAAGATATATTTAAGAATATTCACATTTTTCACCCTAAACAAGTCAATAAAAAGGGAAGTTAAAAATTGATTTAAATATTACAGTAATAGACACAAAAATGGAGGTGTCACAATTACTTTTACGGTTCCATATTATCCCCCCTCCCTCTAATTTCGAAGAGCTTTCTAAAATCTTGAATTAGAGGAAAATATTTTACTTCATAAATGTATATATTAAAATAACATAAAAATCGACAGTTTACACATTTTTTTATTTAATAACATTTTTATTTTTAGGCATCAAAATCTTTTTAAAAATGATTTTTTCCTCCAAAAGAACATGAAACTTTTGATTTAGATGAGGAGGAATGCTATACAAATATTTTGCAAATTATAAATGGGATCCAATTATTTATTTATTGCTTAGAAAAATATTTCAGTACATTTTCATTCGCAAGATTAGTCAAATTTGAAGGCGAAATAAAGTTATCAACGTAAAAAAAAAAAAGATGACATTACTTTGCACAGTTTGGAGAAAATTATTAAAAATAAAAACATCCGTAAATACTAATTTTAAATAAAACAAATTCTATTTTTTTTAGCAAAATGATATTATATACTTCGCAAATACGAAAAAAACAGCAACTTTTTCATGCATATTTTTACCAATATTAAATGTATAATTACCTGAGATCGACAAGCTGTGTACATTTAAAAAACAAACATTTAGAATATTAACATTTAGAATCTTTAAAAAAAAGTTAACTCTGCTGATTATTAAACATAAAGTAATCAATATACTACTAAGAACTCAACATCTTTAAATAGATTTGAAGAAAGAAACCATAAATCTAAGCGCGTCCTCAAAGTGAACAATACGTCATAAAATATTACGTGCATTTTTTTTTTCTTAATAAAAAAAAAAAAAAAATCCGGAACAAGTGAATTTTTCCAGCAACCTAACCGAAGGTACAAAAAATAATTCAATTAAACGAAAAGTGAAAGTGCCAGGTGTATAACAACAATTAACAAAAGCCCTTGCCCTTGAAATTCACGCAAAGTAATCCAGATGACGTCATTAAGTTAACAAAAGTCAAGGCTGTAGATATACTCAACCGATTCGCCGTTGAAAATACGATTTTTAAGATTTATAATCTATATCTCCGCTTCCGAATACACAATGCTCCGTTTAAAAAAAAAAGGGGGGGGGGGGAGGCTTAGAAAACTATGCCCATTGCTCGAGGTGTAATTAGCTTTCGCGTTAAAAGCAAAAACTATCTCTCCTTAAAAGTTTTAACAATCTCTCGGAAGATCGTTTTCGGGCGCGGAAATCAAATCACGAATAGAGGTTAAAAAATAACTAATGGTCCTTTGGGTTGATGAGGCAGATGTCCGGAGACTGAATGGATCGCTTTAATATAAGAGGCCTTGCGTGTTTGGATTACAAATAAAATACTTTCGTTCGGAAACCTGGCAACTTCCGTCGCTGCAGGCGAAACATGGGCAGGCCTCTGTCACTTGGCTCTCGGGGGCTTTCCTCGAGCTGATCCGAAGATACGATTTCGATCATTGCAGTAACAGGGATAGTAGTATTCTTAGTGTTTGGTTAATAAGTCGCAATGAAAGTCACACGTACAGAAGGGGAACTTTTGATTGGGTGTTACAAAGGAAGGAAATGACGTATGATTCGAATCACAATAAAACGAAGAATTTACAATGAACGATATAAGGCATTTTCAGATTTTAAAAAACGCCGCAAAAATAAATAGATTTTTACAAAAAAGTTTTAATAATTTAATTATTCCACACCTAAATTGCATGGCTTCCTTCGATAATGAAGAACACACGCTCTTCCAGTAGCGAACACAAAGATTACTTTCGTGCAAGGTGTTATACTTTTTAAAAAACGTATACATCAGCATCTTGACTCAATCTTTGTACTTTAAACCATTAGTGCACACAGAAATTTTTCAAGGGGACTCCATAATCCGAAGTCCACTTTTCTCGTATTATGCACAATACGCCGCCAAACATATTCTTTTGATTTTGTAGATTTTCAAGGAAAAAAAAAACAGTAAAAAAAATTAATCATTGAATAAATAATGAGTAATAATTAATAAATTTAATTATTAATAAAAAATATTAAATTTTACGTATCATATACGTAGTATAATCAATGGTAGGAGCTTGAGCCCTCAGTGAGTGAGTGAGTGAGTGAGTGACTTTGGGATTTATTGGCGCAAGAGCTAATTTTGGCTATTCTGAGCCAAACATTTGTTTGAACATGTGGTCTGGACGGGAAAAGAAGAAATGGGATGACAAGAAAGAGGGTTGAAAATAGAGAAGGATCACTAAGGTACCCCGGGTTCGTGAAGCCCGTGTTTACCAAAGATAGTAAACCCCTTGGGAAAAGGAAAAAGATCACTATATAGGACACCTCGGGATTGTGACACCCGTACTCACCTAAAGAGGGTGAGCCCCCTGAGGGGGCTTGAGCCCTCAAACCCCACCTTTATGTATGACACTGCGCGCTTCTTTTTAGAGCAGCGTGGATGTGAATAGAGAGGTAGCAACTCAGTCCGTCGGTTGTAGCTGCTGAGTGTAACTATGGTTCAAAATTAAAACCAGTAAATCTCGTGTTTCTTCTAGAACGAATATAAAACAAATCACATTAGAAAATGGTATCGATGGATTTATTCACTGAAATAATTGTTAATATCAAAGGGGGCGCGGGCCCCCATGATAAATCCTATTTCACTGATGTACAGAGGCTTATACACAAGGATTCGTTGGTGGTTGAACCTTCCTTATAAAACAAAAGCTTTTTAATTTTTATCGTACATATTATGCATCGATGCTTTTGTCCGCATGTTATTTAGAATTTAAACCCCTCTTCTCGTGAAATAGATCTTTGTACGCAACTGAGAATGTCCCCTATTCAAAAAAGTGTAAAAAATCGAAAAAGCTATATTCATTAAAAAAAGAAAAAGGAAAAAAAAAATGAAGCAAAATAATACGTTATAAGCAAAAAAACCCCATAAAAAGCACTTTAATCTAGAGATCCTAATTAGAATGATTCCAATATCAAAAGATATATTAGTTTCATACTAGTTTAGTACAAGAGTCTACATTTGTTTAAATCTAGTTAATTAAAAAGCCTTTCTCTTCTCTAACACTTTTCTCTCCGTAATAACACATACTCAAACGGAGGAAATATTAAATTGATTTTGCTTCTCTTTAAAATATATATTCCACGGCATATGATGTTGTTGGTGTAATCTATCCTCGGCTATTGTCAAGTTAGAATTTAGAGAGGACACTAACTAAAAATTCATTCACTAAGATTTTTTGCTTCAGCGAATAGGAACTTCTCATTCACATGTACCTGCGTTTCTCTACACAAGGGATCTTATTCCCCAAGGATAAAAATTACCATTTTTTTTCTCCAAAATACTATTTATAGTTAGATCTCTGTTATCAAAGTCGCTAAATCCCGAAAAAAAGTTCATTATGTGGAAAATTCGTTAAATAAAGATTCATTATCACTATACTTTACATGCTTGGGTTTTCAGGAAAAAGTTCGTAAAATAGAGGTGCATAAAATAGAGGCCCGACTGTATTGAATAATGGGTTCTTTAATGTCGCACGAAAAGTACCGATGCCATAATCTGATCTTGTAACAGAGATGCTGAGGTCGACACCTGAACCGGCACCTTATTTCCACATGAAAACTTGGTAACCTCGGCTGATTCAGAGCGTATTAGACTGTCTTCCACATTATGGTGGCCAAGGTAATCGAGTAGTTACGAACTTATGACCAGAGTTGTCGAGGCATAGGTTCGAGTCCTGATGCCAATGAAAACTCTACATATAGAGGGGATGATAGACGTTAACGTTAAATCTGTGTAGGAAGGAAAGTTCGTTCTGGGTACCTTCCATTCCGAACGCGGGTACTTTACCGATCACGCCAAAACGATTATCTTCGCGTGATGTTGGTAATAGTTCATATAGATATCACACCGCCACATACCCCCTGCCAGTGTTTCGGTGAATAGGTGAACGAACGATACCATATTCGTTGCGAGCATGTAAGCAGTTGTGTCACTTGGTGGGTTGCGTCATTTGTGCGTGACGGCTTGAGAAGTAAGGGCTTATTTGCTTCAATGTTTGACGGCTTGGTTGCTTTTGCGATGGATAGATGACGCCACGATTGCGTTGTGTGAAGGTGCGGTTCCTTTGCACGGCCAGGGTCACCAATGTAGGAATGAAGGTTCCTTCTGGGTACCTTCCGTTCCGTACGCGAGTACTTTACCGATCACGCCAAAACGATCGTCTTCGCGTGATGTTGGTACTAGTTCATATAGATATCACATCGCCACATCTGTTTAGGACAAAAGTCCTCGAGTTTGCTTGGTATGGAAGTTTGAAGGGATAGGGATTCCGGCCCAAATATCACGCCCTCGTCACTCGATTAAGGTTACGAGGTCCGTCGCCAGCAGACTCGCACCGCAATAGAGTGGGATGTTAATTAAATCAAACCAAATCTGTAAGGATCTTGCCTCCATGCCTAAAGATGTGAGAGAAAGGGAAGGGAAGACTAGCTCTATTCAAAATCACTTAATTTATTTACAGCACAAACCACAACACAATTTCGATCAATCAGATCAAGAGATGCACCCAATTAATCAACAGAAAGACAATTAAAGAGGTACGCGAGATATGAGCAGACTTTAATTACTCATAACATTTACTTTTAATTCAATTACTCTGACTTCCTAGCTATCTATTCTCGATTAAAGCTTAAGTGACAGATCGTCACCATAATTATTACAATTATCGCTTGCTAAATATCTGCGTCACACTTTAAATTTGATAAAGCACTGCTCCGCTAGCAATCTACCTTACCACACTCTCTCAAATCTGAAAGCCTAGACTTTATATAGTAATCTTAATTTGCATGTGTTCACGTTCTCTTCTTCGGAGGAAGCGTTCTAATAAAATGATTTTTTAAGACCAAAAATTCCTCATGAGGAAAGTTAGTAGAAGATCGCGGATAGAGCCATCACAAATCCATATTATGAATTTCGAAATTGTAAGACCCGTGTTTGCCATCCATTGGTCCATTATTCTACCAATTGAGTAGCCGCGCTCCTTTGCCCAAAGAAAAGTTCCATAATTACCGACAGTAAGTACATGTATCTTTATTTATCTGATTCTGAAATGTGGTTTTCTAAATAGTGCAACGACAACTTAAATATATGATATATAAAGATTTTTTAAATAATATTTGTGCACAAAATTTGATAAAAAAAATTCTAATGAAGATTTTTTCTTTTTACCAGAAAAAATATTGTACTTGGAAATTTATCGAAAAAAAATCCTTGGTATCCTCATTGACCATAAATATGCGCATTCCTCTATTAATATTCACTGTACGTAAAAAAATAATGACAGGGCTGGGCCAGGTCTGGAGAGTAAGGTGGATGCGTAGGAGTTCCCCAGTCTTGCTTTGCAAGTTTCTGACTAGTCTCCAAAGTAGCATGTGGCCTGACATTGTCATGAAGCAGTATTAAGTCCATCCAATTGATTATCGCCGACATCTTTTCTTGGAGTACTGTTTTGAAGTAATCTTGACAGTACCTCTCCAAATTTAGCTTTTCGTTTGGTTTCAACAGCTCAAAATGTATCGGTCTTTGAATATGCCCCACCATATACACAACATTTTCTCACTCAGGCTGTAAGAATCTCGGATTCACGCCTAGGGATGCGAGAGAGAGAGAAGGAAGACTAGCCATGCTCAAAATCAGTTAATTTATTTGTAACACAAATAACAACACAAGTTCAATCAATCAAAACTAAGAGATACACTCAATTAAAGCAATATGCAGACAATTAACAGGGTACGCGAAGTATGAGAAGACTTTAAATACCAGTACACTTACTTCAAGTTCGAATACACTACCTTCCTAGCTATCTAATCTCTATTCAATCTCCAGTAACAAATCGTGACCTTAATTATTACAATTATCAAAGAGCAAATATCGGCGTTACACTATAAATCTGATTAATAGCTGGTCTGCTAATAATCTATCCTCTCTCTCTCTCTGGCTTGAAAGTCTAGACTTTATATTGTAGACCTAATTTACTTGCTCACGTCCTCTTCTTCAGAGAGTGTGTTCTAATAAAATAGTTTATATAAGGACCAAAGATTCCCCAAGAAAATTTATTAATAAGAAGGACGCGGATAGAGCCGTCATAAGGCTCAATTTCGACTTAGAAGAGAAAGCTGGTTTTGCATCACAACTTGACAGAAATGCAACGACAAGGGATTGTCACAGGAATTGTTCGAAGTTCCGTCTTCGTAGGTCATAGCACAGCAGACAACGATGTATGAAGGATTTTCGGATGCGTTCAAACAAATCCGGTTGCATTTCTGACGTCGAATATGACGCATTGTTAGTGTCGGGGATTAGAACACGCGCGGTCTATGGATTCAAAACCAAGTAACTTAACTACTAGACAAAAGTGATCACTCCTGTCCGGAGGCTATTACTGGCTTATTTAGATACCATCACAGGGTCACCAATGTCGGGGATTAGAACCCGCGATCTATGGATCCGAAGCCAAGTAGCTTAACTACTAGACAAAAGGAATCACTCCGCTCCAGGGCTGTTACTAGCTTATTTAGATACCACCACAGTTAGTATTGAAAACATGATTTACTTCTAATAAATGTATCTTATTTTTAACTGCCTCTTTTCATTTAACTATACATCACACCCTTCATAACTTTTTTCACGAATTACTCCGACTAAACGTAGTTTGAGATCCCATGTTCTACATTAATTTGTTATCCCCCTGCTGCCTACTATCACAATTCTGAAATTTTCTGTCGAATTCGGCAACAACCTGTACATAAGTCAGAGTATTATTGTACAAAGAAACATCTGTTGTGATAATCGATTTAAGGTAATCGATTTTTTTGGAGACAAATAACTTCAATCGCGCGCGATTTTATCAACAAACGCAACACGACCTTGCCTCAGAAAACGACGCAGGATTCTTTTTTGTCACTCTGAAAAGAGAGATTTATATAAAACAACATCACACTGTATACATTTTATATGAAACGAGACTTGTATTACCACAACTAGGTGTTATATTTTTGCTCCGATGACTTTGAATCTAGAGTGAGCTCGATAAATAAATGCTCGATTTATTTTGATTATAAAAAGTAATTTTAACCGGTTCAAATCATTCCACTCCCTCTTTTCAGGACAAGTTCCTGTGATATAAATATATATAGTTTCTTCATATTTCATCTTAGTTAAAGAATGTGCATCTATTTGAAATATGCCCATTGCATTTTGCATAAATTACACATTACTCAACAGTTCCAGAACTATGACAAAAAGAAACAAATGCGGAAATAGGTAACAGCATTGGAGATGTTGTTGTCTCGTTCTAAAAGATTTCAGTCCACCTTTTAGTTAATTGCTCTTCTTCGTCCTTGGATTGGCCAACCCTTTCTTTTTTGTAATTTTCAGAGAATATCTGTTTCAAAAACATTATAATTTATGTAGTGTATATTTTCCGTGTACCTAGCGAAAATAGGGGGGAAAGTTTCCATTTATGTATCTATAGGCGTATCTCTGTTTATAAACGGCTATCATAGATGTTCTTAATAAAATCTTTGTCTTCAGGTCTATGAATGTGTTATGAGGATTATAAAATACAGTTTGCGTGTAAACATTCTCCCTCCCTCCTCTTTTATTGAGGCATGCACAAACTTTTTGTGAAACAGTGGATTGCATAGATTCTCTTGGACAAAGCGTTCTTGTTCTTTACATGCACATATTCTCTTTCAATTGCAGTGTTCTCTTCTTTCAGTCGCTAATTAGCTTAGAATTGTGATCAATTCATATTCTTTGTCACGAAAATACGTAAAAGTTTAGTTTCACTTCAGGCATTTCCCCTTGATATAGCAGTCTTATGTCAGGCTTTTTCCTTGATAGTCTTTATGTCGCAAAGTGTGTGAAATTATTAATTAAATTATGTGAAATTGACAGCATTTGTTTTGCTCAAAACTCAGTTTTCACCGAATTAAAAATATTGCACTCGTATCTTTCATGAGGTGCAAGGATGTAATTCTCCATCAGAGCCGATTTAAGCTAATTTCGGGCCCTGGGCACAGGAGATCGAAAGGCCCCCTTCGCACTGGTGGATCGAAATTTATTACGAGAAAACCTGGTTAGGTTCAGCTTATCCGGGTCCTTTCACACCCTTCCGTCATGTGGAATTTTGGAGAATGGTTTGAAGCTCAGGTGTGATCCTCGACATTTAACGTTCAAAATAACGTGGTCCGTCACCGATGTTCCTGGTGTAGATTTCAAGGGCAATATGAATAAATAATCAATTGAAATTATGTTAAAACGAAAAATCGCAATTTAGTAGTTATGTATGGAATATAATTTAAAAACTTTTGTGCTACTTTTTGTGACAAATCACTGCAAATTTTTTCAATTTCGGAAACTACTGTCCATTTGATTTGATATTTATTAACATCGAACTTTTTGAAGCTGCATTAGAGCTATTGGCGAATACTTAACCCGGCATTTCTCGCGCGAAGAAAACAAGCGGAATTTCACGCGCAGTGTATCTCATACCCAGGGGTGTTTACATTCTGTTTTTACCATAAAATTTGCATACAAAGGTGAAAAAGGAAGTACAAAATACAATATGTTTATTGCACTTTCCACACTTAAATTTAGGTTTTCTATTCTTTTTATTAGGGCATTCACAGTATATTGTTTATACATTCCTTTAGTCTTCGTCGAGAGTGAGTGCGATGTTTTTATTGGATCTTAATTGTTTTTTAATTTTGTAGAAGCATTGCTTGCTGGTTTCTACATTCTTTACATTCTTCTATACATCAAAATCCAAAACATTTAAGAAATCAACGCCTGGTTCTATGTTTAGTAGGTGGTTTTTGAATACTTAACAAAATAATTTGTGCATTTACTGTCGCAACGTTTAACAACACAAGAAATATTGTCATAGGCTGATTACGTCTTCTAGCCATTGAGCATGAAGTGGTCACACATTTTATTAAAGTCGATAATTGCTCCCTCAGTTAAATTATCTGGATAAATTTCCGTAGAGGAATCATACTTTCTATTATACTCTTTAGCATTCGATTCTTAATCATTATCCTCGCAAAGGGACTTTCTTTTCATCCAAAAATACTGCTGTACTATATCTATTAACTATAGTATCTATTAAATTACTTAGATATCACGTTTTTTCATTATAACTACAATAATGCTCCATTGCATAAGTAAGGTTTTAAAGCGGGCTTATGCATTTAGAACTGTAACGAGTGATTCACTCACTGGCGATATCCAGAGATATATCTTTAGAATTCGCCTCTACAAGATAATGTCCCCAAAGGATATGTGACTTTAAAGTCAGCTACACGAGACACTACTTTAATTTTCCAAAAATGGTTTTGATGGAGTCTTGAAAAAAAGTTAGGCGATGGGTATGACACACCCTGCGCGAGAAGTGCCTGGTTAAAGGGACCGAGTTTACTCACAGAGCTACAATCCAGTTCCTCGACTAACAACCATTCTCGTTGTTGTTGTAACTAATGCCACCTGCCCGACGAAGTCAGATCGAGATCCGCGAAATTCATCGCGGCTAAGGGCTAGAATTTTCACACCTGTCGTTAGCCTTAGCTTTGAGCACCATGCAGGTGGCAGTACGATTTTTCTCGGTTCCACCCTATTTTAGAGGGAGAAAACCCTGGGGTGGCCAGGGGCCTCCCACCTCTCATCCCCTTCCTCCAATTACACGAGAGGACTTGCCGCTCGACGGCTATTTAGAGTACCCTCATGCCGCAAAGGCACAATACATTTACAAACATCAATGTCTTCTCCGGGATTCGTACCCAGTCCCTACGGCACGGCAGTCACCGTCGCTAACCACTATACCAGTTGGGCGACACCGTTCTTGTAATCAGCGTTTACTGTGTTTATGCTATGTTTGAACACAAATCTTACCCCGCATTTATATAACGTAAAAGGAATATGAGATAATAACAAAAAAAAAAGTATAGCAAATTGATTCCTCTATTCGGCGGGTCTTTACAAAGACCAGGACTCGAACTTGAGACTCGACGGTACATTTTATTTTTAAAGTATAGTATGTAAAAAAATCTCATATTTTATTTTCAATAATAACTAAAAATTATTATTTAAAAAAAAAAGTCCCTCAGCAAAAAGTCAAAAGGAATACCGTTTTTAACATATGATGAGCGATATCAAGTGTCAAAAACTAAATCTCAGTCGCTCGTATATTAGATAGTGTTTATACGAGATAACTGGATATTAGATTTTTATTTTTAAAAGAAATGTTAGAGGGGGCAAAACACACTATTCTCTTTTATCAAGAGTCTTTGAACAAGTGAAAGCAGCCTTCTAAGCGGATTTGAGATTCTTTTATCTGCGGTTGGGATAAAGCTCAATGAAATTAATCGCCCTGTTGGTTTTTTCCGACTTTCACCACCCATTTTCCGCTTTTTCTTTTCTTGCAAAGTTTCTTAGTCCAACAATTCTTTTTGTAAAGACTAGAAAAAGTTCTTTTTGATCCTTTCTTCCCCAAAATTATTTATCTTCAGGCATTGTTATTTTTTTCTCCTTAATTAGGGAGTATAAAGTTTTGTTCTTCGTTCATTGGTTTACGAATAATAAAAGATGCGAGAAAAAACAATGCTGATAGTTACTTCTGTGCTTAAAATAAAAATATCCATTAAAGTTTTTATCTATTTGAAAAAAATAGAAGACTTAACATCCTCCAGAGCACGGTAGCCTAGTGGTCAAGGTAATGAACTCGTGGCTGGCGTGTCATGAGTTCGAGAACAGTACCACTGAAGACCTACCGTGTAGGGAAGCGATGCACGTAAAATCTGTCGAGAGCTCAAACAGGCAAGATGTGAAGAGGATTCTAATGTCCAGATTGTGATTTGAGTTATGTAAAGTACCGTGTTTTCACATTTATCATATACGATCAAATTTTGATTAATAATTTACGTAAATGCAAAAGATGTAAATAAAATTTGTGCTTCAAGATAAAAGCTAGGTATTCTAAGCTTTATATTTATAGTTGATGTGAATTGACTCCAAAGTCTAATGGCTTCTGCCATACAGAAAGCCAACTTTACAGATAAATTACTCAATTATTTAAATAAATTTTTTACATCAACTCTTAGGAAATTTTGTATGAGAATGGTGCTATTATATGTTTAAAAATATATGTATGTTTGAAAATAAACATACAAAAAATTGACATTTTTTTATCCATAATATAGAAATAAAATGAACCTGGATGGGGTTAATGATTCTCAGTGACCTCATGGTTTTTTCATATATAAAATTATATGCAAAAAATAACACTTATCTTGATGAATTGTTCGGTTTATAATTAATCCCTTAACTGCCGATTAAAAGTTACGCAGTTCGCTCTCAATACCACTGAACACACTGTCAAGTTTATTTTATTGTATTTCATAGCTTTCGGAATAATTTTATGGATAACAGAGAACAGAAAAGATCGTACTTCGCAAAGACGTGAATATACGTCCAGGGAAAATAACGCTTCGGCTGAGTGAGACGTTTGTATACGCCGAAGGCACTTAAGAGGCTTAAGTCGTATTCTAGCTTTAGCAGCACAGTTTAGTATAGTTGAATTCAATATATTTTTATTGCGTGGAGGGGGGGGGGGATGAAAATTCCGGATGAATATTGGGTCACAAGTATTAAAAGTTTGATAAGCACTGTGGTGTATATGGAGCTCTCCAAAAAGCCGAGAAATTTTTTTCTAGACAGGGCTTCCCAACTTACTGTGCCCTGGGACCTTTTTTATTCTAAAAATTTGGTCATGACAAGTGATAAACTTATTTCTATCAATTACGAAAAAAAAATTCCAATATTTAACTCTGATGTTTTGGAAATGATAAGTATTATATAATAATAACTATTTTAAAAATTAACTTTAACAGGAGCATAACTTTGCTCAATAAATTTATGGACTAGATATCAATCGTATCAAAAATATTTACGTAACTTATCTTATCTTAACAATACCCCGAACTTTCGCGATAGAGTGAGTGATTGTGGGTTTTAATGGCGCAAAAAGCCAATTTTGGCTAAGCTGCGCCAAACGTTTGCTTAAGGTATCTGACAACATTCGGAACCGTGGTTTAAAAAAAAGCGCATAAATGGAAAATTTTCATGGTATTTAGTGTCACTTAAATTATAATACATGTATAAAATGGTTTTAAGGACATTTTGACAATTTTTTTTTATTTAAATACAATATTTCGGCAAAAAATGAACTTAGAATAACCTTTTTCCAAAATCTTTTGTGAAAAATGCTTCTATTATAATAATATTTTGCCTATATATAGCTCAGACCTCTGTACAGAGACTCAACAATGATTTTTGAAAAATTCACATTATTTTCAGCGTTACCACCCATTGAAATATAATTATCGGCGTTTTTTTCTTAAAATTTCTCCTCTGTGTTGTCGTAAAACATGGATAAACCCACTTCTAAGATATATATTTCAAAATTACTACTTGAGCCTCTGTACAGAGGTCTGAGCTATATAAAGCAAAATATTATTATAATAGAAGCATTTTTCATAAAAGGAGAATATTTTGAAAATGTTTCATTCTATGTTCATTTTTGGTCAAAATATTGTACTTAAATCATTTTTTTATTGTAATACTATTCTTAATGCAATTTTATTTACATTTTCCAATCTAAGTGACACTAAATATCATAAATATTATCCATTTATAAGCTATTGCAAAATAACGGTTCCGAACGTAGTCGGATACCTTAAGCATTAAAAGTATAAAATCGCTAGAAAAGTTTATAAAAGGAGTTTTAGTAGTAAAATGTATAATCTCTAAATATATGTATAAAAAGCCAATTATAAAAATAAAAGCAAACAAAATTTGGTGGGTGGGGTCCCTCCACCAAATCCAACAAGATCTGAAAGTAACAGAAATGGTTAAAACAAAGGAATGCATAAAAATATGTGGTGACTTAAAATGTAACCGTCAAAAATGTAAAAATTGCTACGAACTAGACAAAATTTTAAAAAATCAATGTTTTATAAAAGTAAAAGATAAAAAAATAAATTACCTTGGACTGCTTTTAACACGGGTTGTAGTTAACGTGTGAGAATATTTTTCATGTTTTCAAACCCCCTTCGCGTTTTCCCAATACTCTTCCGATAAGAAATACTTCGTCTGCGATTCCACTTCTTCGATATCATATACAAGCATGTCCTCACATGACGTGTCTTGAACAAATGTGTACTTTTTCTGGATTTGTAGAGTGTCATTTTGATTTTGATTTTCGGTTTAATAGTAGGTATTGCAACGTTACGTATGGTTTTAGGATTACACTTTTTTTACCAGTTTCTAAATTTCGTTTTGAAGCTTGGGCTTCAGAAGATGTGTTGTTGTTCTTATTTATGCCGCCTGATCAACAGTAACATCAGATCGAGGTCCATGAAATTCCTCGTGGCAAGGGGCTAGATTCTTATGCCTGCTTAGCTTTGAGGACCAATCAGGTGACAGTATGATTTGGCTCGGTTCTACCCCAATTTTGAGGGAGAACACCCTGGGGGTGGTCAAAGGCCTCCTATCTCTCTTTCCCTTCCACCAACCTCACGAACCTCATATTCTGGCTTCACTATCCTTTACAACAGCGTTTCCCAAACTGTGGGTCGCACCCCTTGAGGGCGTGATAACTCTACGAGGGAGGCGCGAGAATATTGAAAAGTCGAAAATAAAAGAGAGAGATTATTTAAAAATTATTAATTTACTGAAATAAAACAAACAAAACACTTTCTGATATAATAAAACATAAAATACACATTTACACTGATATTATACACTTATAAATGTATCAGTCCTGTAAAATGTATTTTGTTATTAATTTAGCAATATTAAGAACAAGTTTGATAATTACCAGTGACCCCATGGGGCTTGTATTAACATTTATCTTGATAATTTGTACGGTTTATAATTAATTCCTTAACTGACGATTAAAAGTTACGCTATTTGCTCCCCAATGGCATCATTTTCCACGTAGACGTGCGTATTTTGATACTCCTTTTCGGGGCGGCCGCGCCAATGAAAAGGAATAAATAAGCAAAATCCTCTGAAATAAGAAAATCCTTCTCAAACGCTGTCAAGGTCCTTTTATTGCATTCCAAAGCATTCGGTATAATTTTATGGATAGCATTTCACAAAAAGGGTCGTACTTCGGAAAAACGTATATATACGTTCAGAGAATAAATGCGTTGGCTTAGCGAGGCGTTTATATACGTCTATGGCTCATAAGAGGTTAAAGTCGCATTGTAGTTTAGTGTCAAATTATAGTATATAGTATAGTTGTTATTGTATGGGGGGCGCGATGAAAATAATGATTGAATATTGGGTCGTGAATATTGAAAGTTTGAGAAGCACTGCTTTAGACAGTAGCATTTTTTATCATACATCTCATTTTTAACCGAGTTGATCCATTTTTTCCTGGTATGAAATGTGTTTCGCGTTTTTTTCCTATACCGCAATGTTAAATGAGCTATCCCTGTACGTATTCAAAAGAGAAATAGAGAATTCATTGAATATTTTGAAATTTTTAAAAACACTATATTGTTAACACAGATATATAAGTTATAATGTTCCAAAGTTCCATGAAATTTGAGGTATTTTTCTGTCTGAAAATATGCTTCGCGTTTAGTTCATGTTCTCGTACTTTTGCCGAAAACAGCCTTAAAGGAATAGGTGGCCGTGAGATTCTGATGATGTTGTAACTGCAACAGAAGATGTGGATGGTAAGAGGTGTGCCTGAGTTGAAGTAGACGATTTGGTAACTGTAGGAATTCTGGAAGACATTGTTGTGGATTCGGAATCGATATTAAAGGATATTTTGGAATGAGTGATAACCGCGTAAGTCGAATTCGCGAAAGTCTGGGTAAAATTTCGCATAAAAACGTAAAATATTTTTAGGTGGGGCCGAGACGTAAGAAAATAATTTTAGAAATATGTTTAGCAAAATCTTAGAAAACACGAATACAAAATCTCAAATTGAAGTTATTTTGATGTAGAGGGTTTCATAAAATCTAAAAAGTAGTTTACCGGTTCAAAGGTTTATTCTTTCTTCCGCGAAATGTCTTCGAACATGCTAATAATTATTTTGTTCCTTGTTTTGTTGAAAAAAAAATACTCTGGAATCTATATTTTCTAAAATTTGTAATCCTTTTCAATAAATCTGAGGTCTTTTGTCAAATGACCAAGCATCATTTGATCTGCTGATTGACCTGAGTCTAAAGACAGAGTTCTTCAAAGTCGTACTCATGTATTTCTCATCAATTGTCAGCTCCTGAATTTTGAGATTTTTCCAGCACTTCTTGAACGTCATCACACTATCCATTTCTAAATTTATTTGCCTAGCAAGAGTGACAACTTCTTCCATCAAATTACCAATTTCATCAAGCTCTTGCATTGTTTCTTTCTGTATTTTAGTGATAGGAAAAAAAAAAGACGAATCAACGAAATTTAAAGATCGCGTAACTCCAATTCGCGTAAGTCGAGGTATTACTGTGCATACAAAGAACAATATTGCTGTAGGTTCAAAACTCAGGACTTGTTGCATGCTCGGGTTCATGAGTGGGCTGGTAGTGGCGGATCCCATTCCTATTTAACCTTCTGACCGGAACATCCGTCTCTCAAACGGGGAGGATTTGCTTTGATGCCTGTAGATAATTCTGTGGTGTGATTTTTGGGTGAGCTGCTTTG
>BMAV01004815.1:39946-51534 GCA_019973955.1 Trichonephila inaurata madagascariensis
GTATTAATAAAAACTCACCAAAGTTTTCAATTTGAAATACTTTCTTTATTTAAAGTAAAAAAAGGTCTTTTAGTAATTTTTGTGTGTGATCTCACACACACATATTATTTTGTCACTACTTCGTGTTTTCTTTTCACAAAGAAAGTATTTCAAATTGAAAACTTTGGTGAGTTTTTATTAATACTGTCTCTCTCTCTCTCACTTTTTAAATAAATTATAAGGTAATATAATTTTTTTTTCGATAACTGCAGTAATTTTTACATTTTTAATTCTAAAACTGTGGTGTAAAAGTTAACAAATCAAGAACCTCGTGTATAAAATGCTGAAAATCTGAAAACGATTATTTTTTAAAACTAATTATAAGGCATTAAAACATAGCAACAGGCAAAGGATGTATCCGTCACAATGTTTTTTAACTTTTTGAACACATCTTCAAAACGGATTATAAGTAAAACAAGTAACAAAAAAAATTAAGTCAATTCTTACATATGTTAACAAAGAAAAATCTTATTTAGTTACTTTTTATTAAATAGTTACAATGAGCACATATATATACATATGAAAAATCACAATATTAAATAACACAATAGAAAGCAACTTTCCTTACATTTTTTCACTTTCCTTTCTACATATGGTGTTGGACAATTTTTTTCTTTTTTTTTATTACTATTTATTCATTAATTAAATTGATTATTCTAATAAAATAGTATAGCAAAATAGAAACCACATTCTCAGAAATTGGGCCATCCCAGGTAGGATTCGAACCTACGACCTTTAGATTAACAGTCGAACGCGCAATCCATTGTGCTACAGGGACACAACAGATCTATCTAGATATGCTGCAGGACTATTATTTTCGTGTGTTACTATTTATTAATTTTTTAAATTTATTTAATGAATTAATATTTGAAAAAAAAACTATTAACATCGAGTGTTATACACTACAAGTTTTAAAAAAATGTGTGAATTTGAAGGGAGGAATAGAAACTATTTTATTAACGTTTGAAAATTTGAACAATATATATATATATATATAGAAAGTGTGAATTAATAGTAGGAATTGAAATAAGGACAACCTTCGCAATTAATTATGAATTTTGAGATAGAAACGATACGAAATCTATCCTACTGCACAAACTCAGAAATCCTTCTCATTGACCCATTTCTAACGATCCACTCTAATCATCTTACTATACGGCCCCTTTCCGCCGCGGAACAACTTAAAGAAACTGGGCTTGTTATAATTATCCTCCTCAGGGGCGCGTAAGATAGTGCCACGCCATCCACAATCTTAATAAAAGGCATGGCGACACAATGTTGTAGGGTGCCTCGGGGCACGTTATAAAAACCCTCTTCTGTTCTAATGTCCGAAACTAAAGAACCCAATAAACAAAAGAGCGCTGGTGATTTATCCCTAAAGATTCCATACCCTCGCCATCTGCCGATAGAGCCAAAGCTGGCAATTAGAGCCAGGTTATGGCATCTAAGGTAAACATTAAATGTGGTGCCTTACTCCAGAGTATCATGCATAAATGTATGATGAAAGGCATGTATGACGATTCGGATAATGTGCTGCATATGGATTCTGGGAAGGGGAGGTTCCAGAGAGGACGCTCTGAGGTGGGTGACAAGCCTGTTTGTTCCACGGGCCTCTTTGTTTTATTATTCGCATTATCGTTGGGTGTGGTGGTTGTCGTACTGTGTCTTAACGACGACGAGCCTTGAAAATGCTGATTAGGGATTTTTCTCGTTGGCATTTTGTTGTGGCGCAGGATGTTAGCGGGCAGGACGGTCTGCTTTGAAACGTCGCCAGCATCCATTAGTGACCTTGTGTGTGTGTTTCAGGGAACATTATGTTCGTAAAGCACTCACCAAAGGCCATTTGTTCTGTGATCGTAACGCGCAGGTGATTGGGGCTGGAATTTCATTTGCGCTGGTTCTCTTTGTGGCGGTTTCTTTTTGTTTTAATCTTCGGAAATAATGCTATGTATTTTATTTGACGCTCTTTATTGCTTGGTTTGAAACTTCACTTTTAATAGTGGTGTTTTAATCGAATGAGAGCTTTTTTTTTCTTCATGAGGGTTCTTGCTTGATTTTATGTATTCTCTTTAGGGAAAATTTTAAAAATAAATTTATGCTTATACACGAGTTCCCTTTTACGTCCTCTCTAATGGATTAAACTGCGATTCACTTAGGTATTTTTTTTTATCGTTGTTAAGGTATTCAACTACCCTAAAATCATGATTTTCTTAAAAATTGACACAAATATTTTTTATAATTTTATTTTATAGGCCATCTTATTAGCTTTATAAAAATACCAAGTTTTTTACTTTCCATTCACTAGAACAAAAACTACAAGGGTTTTAGTAAAAGCAGAAGCCATAACTTTACAAAAGATGTCAAACTTTAAAATGCGTTTTACTCGAAATGTGTTTTTCATTCGAAAAGCTCAAACGGGGACAACGATTGCTCAAAAAATTTTACAAAAATAAGCTGAAATTTTTAATGTATGTTCTGTGTAACAGTAGAAGTATTTTAACCTTCAGATTTATCAATCACTGTTTTATTACAACATTTACAGTTCTTTATGTGAACATATATAAGCACTGTTTTTTAAAGCAATTTCATGTAACAACTAAGATAAAGTGCTCTAGTTTTTGAAAAAATTAAAATATATCTTAAGGTCATTTCAAAAAGTAATAGCAAAGTAATATATCAAAATTGAAAAACTGAGAATTTTTTCTTTTACTATTTCTACAGAACGGGTTCCGTTTATGTCATTTTTTGTCAATTTTTACCCCTTTTAGTAGTAATAATTCATTTTTCTCTTCTTAATTTTAGCCTTTTTTTTCTTAAAATATACTAAAGTATCCGACTACTCGCAAGTAGTCGGATACCTTAACAAACATAAATAATGTTAAATATATTGGTATTTTTGCACTGGCTATGTGATATGGCACTAAAAGCTAAAGCAAGAATTTCAAGATTTTGATCTCTCTCTTTCACAAATAATATGATAGACGAATTAAATTCAAATCAATATATCTGCATTACTTGGACAATGAGCACTTATACAATTCATCAATTTGCACACAAACGAAAAAAAAAAATTGCAAAATAATTTTTATTTACAATATGCAAACCATTTTAGATTGAGTTGATTTTTGTTAACATCGCACTTGAAATCTACCCTAGGACTCTATTGGCGATAAATTCGTAATTTTGAACCATAATCAGTGGCTACAATATTTTAGCTGGAACCCCAGTTCTTCAAAATTTTAGACTACGCCAAAGTAAGGACTTTGAACTTCGATACATTTAACGGGCATCAGCCCTTTGTGACGTTTGGGAAAATTGATGTAGCGAGAGTTAAGAAATTAAAAAAGTTGCTTACTTCATCCACAGCTAAAATACATTTTGTACGGTTGGTTATAAGTTATTCTAACTATTGGCTATTTCCATTCTACAGAATATGTTTTTTTTTGAAGGAGGAGGCAAACACAATCGTTCTTTCTGATGTTTCAAAACGGACTCCTTTTCCACTGTCTTGGGGGTGGGGTGGTCACCTCTTACACCTCCACTCTATGTTCCAACTCGAAGGTGGAGTCGTATTCTTCTCACGGCCATCAGTTGTGGGAGTGATGTCAGATGTAAAGACCCAGCAATATTTTTGTGGTGCACTTGTGGATATGAACGGTGAAATGTTATAAACATAAAGAAACCAATTTTGCAGCTACGAGGGGAAAACGTTAAACAATAGAAACAACGTGACCACGAGTTTGTGACCATGACCATTTGGCAACCACGCGTTTAGACCAGTGGCGTAGCTACTGCCGTATCAGCCGTATCAATGATGCGGGCCCCCAAGCTACAGAGGCCCCAACATGTAACTACAGTCCCACTAACAGGGCTCTCATAACGGAAAAAGGGCCATGAAGGAATTTTGATTCAGGGTCCCCTCACAGCTAGCAACACCAGTGATTTGATCCTTAATTCTTCAGCACGAAGTTAAGAAAAAGTTTAATAATTACTGTTCGCCCTCCCCCATGGGCTTGTCATATTCTTAACAATTTGTACGGTTTATAGTTAAAATCGTACTGTAGCTTTATCGTCATAATGCATTATTATTGCATTCAATACATTGTTATTGTACGGAGGAGGGCACGATGAAAATTATGACTGAAAATTGGGTCGCAAACATTATTGAAAGTTTGAGAAGCATTGAGTTACTTATCTCACTCAGAACTTGCTACACCAGTGGTTTACACCCAGCATTTTCAAAATTCCTTAGACAATGAAGTGAAAAATTCCTGTTTATTGAATATTTCTAAATATTTCAGGGCAAATATAATCATCCAAGTTTGAATCATGTTTCGTGGTCGCGGTAGCCGAGTGGTATAGGTATTGAACCGTGGCTTGCCTTGTCGCGAGTTCGAGCCCAGTACCACTAAAGACCCGCCGTGTGGGGCAGCGATGCATGTTAAATCTGTCGAGAGCTGAAACGTCCTCCTATTGGTGTGGTGTGGTGTGGTAGTTAGGAGAGGGGGTGCCAGCTCAGGTGTCATCCACGTCACTTGACCATGGCTCAAAATTACGTGGTCCGTCACCCAAAGCCCTCGTGTAGCTGAACAGTGCGGCGTTAATATTCAATCACTCAATTGAATCATGTTTCTTAATACAAAGATTATATAAAAGTTTCACTAAATGAGCATTAAATGTGTATTTAGTATCCTTGTCAAAAGGAAACAAAAAAAAAAGAACACTTACATATTGCATTAATTCATTTCAAATCGTATTCAGAATATGAGTTTCAAAAGTTAGAATTAAATAATATTTTATTTAACGAATCAGCCAAATACTGTTCCTTACAGTTTTAAATGTATTGTTTATTTTATCTCTAATTTATTTATGCGAATTTCATTTTCTTGGATGAAACGGTAGAATGTAAACGTGATCAAAATAATGAAATATGTTTTATCTTTTGCTTTAAATTAAAATCGAGTCTGTATTCTGAACAAAATCTTAAGAGTGAATATTATCTATTTTGGAACGAAGAATACGAATTCGAAATCGCTTTTCTCTTTTTTTAATGTCCTGTTTTCATTCGAATTTCATCATTATTCAAGAGTGTTTTAATATTTCAATAATGTACTTGTAGCATACCTGAAGTTGATTACAATATCTACAAAGCTAGGAAGTTTATTTTATATTTTTTAACATTATCTATTCCTCACAATTGAATTTAAAATTGAAGGTTAATATCATAAGTTTAGAAGAAAATTTAATTTTCACAACAAAATTTACCATCCACTATCTATTTCAAACTTAATATGGTTTATTTTTTTCTTATCCTTCAACTTAAATTTTTAAATTTGGATTATTATACCAACTATCTTATTCTTAGTTATTTTTCTATAAAAATCCGAATTAGAACTGATATAAAACTATTCTTAAGACATTAAAACGTGACAGTCTTATTAAGTATATATTTCATTTTTGTATTTGAATGAGTTTAATTCATATATGCTAATATTTTTGATTGAGTTATCTCGTTCAGAGTACAAATTTCAAAATAATCTTTCGTATTTACTACTGTCAATGGTTATGAATACTTTTGAAACTCACCCATGCATATTATTCTATCACAATAAGACTTATGTCAGCTTATAATGATATGGTATAAAAATTTGGCTGTTGCTGATTTCAAGTTTGTGTATGTTACCGTTAATATGAGGAATGTGTTAGTTTATAAAATAGCCGATCATACCATATATTTAAGTACTGTAAAATCTGGCGCATTTTCAACACCAAAAAATAAGATCGAAATTTACAGGTGTGCGTTGTACGCCGGGTATAAAAACGAGAGCTTTAAAAATAAATAAATAAAAAAAGAATGAAATGAGCATAAAAATATTAGACTTCTACATATTTCGAAATACTGTTTATTTAAAATAAATGATATTCTTAATTAACTTAAAAGGTTGCAGTTCTAAAAGTATACAATTTTTGCTAAAGCTTCAGAAAATAACTCGAATAAATGGCTTCACAAAACATAACAGCATTGCACACGCACATTTCAGTTTTCCTCGAAAAAAGGGGGTGCACGTTATACGGCGAATATATCTGAAAATTAAAAATTGAAGCTTGTGAAAGTGTGGGTGTGCGTTATACGCCTGATTTTACGGTACTTCAAATTATTGGATTCGATGTTTTAACTAGATATTTTATTGTAAAGCAATTGCATAATCGTATAAGTGCTATAAATCAGGCATATCTTACGTCTTTGATAAAATTCTTGTAATATTTTTTTAAACACTGTAAGTGAGATTTGTCTAGCAGTACTAAGTAGCCGAATAATTTACATAAGTTTTAAAAATTTAAATATAACTATTGCTATACGGTATTAAATCATTTTTTACCTTTTAACTTTCTATCACAGAAAATCCGCCATGCAGTGAAAAAGATGTACATTAAATTTGTCATGACTCAAAGTCTTCCCATTGGCGAGGTGAGGTAGTTTAGAAAAAGGGGTGCCATTTCAGATGACTTCCCCGTCGCTTAACCGTGGTTTAAAATTACGATGTTCGTTGGCAGTAGCCCTCGTGTTGCTTTAAGTGCACGCTCATAATATAATAAACATGCTCACAACGCAACACAATATATTTTTTACTGGAATTGACCAATAGCATCACAAAGGTTAGACCATATAATATCTCAGAGCCTAGAAGTTTAGTACAATTAAAATAACTGAAGGTTTTGTCCGTCTTAAGCTACAAACTTCTGTTGTCGTGTCGTTGTAGGAATTTTTATGTTCCGTGAATTTATTGCGTCTATACTGCATTAATAATATATGCGCCTTCCTATAAATTAAAGGCATACGATTATAGCCAATAAATGGAAGAGTTTTTCCACAAACTTTCGTATACGCATATCTTTCCAAGTAAGCAGCGCTGTTTATTTCAAAAAAGTTATTTAAAATAATTCCAAATTCCCCATGACAAATATATTTTCTTCATAATATCCACTTGTTTAAAATTCGAAAATACATACAGGAACCATTTTTTTTTAAATCACAGATTAGTGTTTCAGTGACCTTTCGAACACCGCAAAAGTTATTTCAGGAAATGCGAGTCAAGTCTCTGCTCCAATCAGCGTAATGGACGAACAACAAAGTACCTGCAGATATTTCACATTATCTCGTCATCCGCAGCAAGAATTATTTACAGACGCGTGCGGGCTCCCTCGCATCCAAAGCACCCGCATTCTTGTCGGACGCAAGGTTACAGTACACAGGATACAGCAGGTTTCGCATTGGACGTGTGTCTAGAACGTTTATAAGTTATGCTTATGACGATAACATAATTGATGCATTATTATTATTTTTCTTTTGATTATGAATCAAGGGTACATAAAACAAGTAATACAGAAAAAAAAATTTTTTTTAAGTGAATTCCTACTTACAGTAAAATCCGGCGTATAACGCGCACCTACACCTTCAAACTAATTTTTTTTTTAATTTTGAGGTATATTCGCTGTATAACGCGCATCCTCTATTTTACGAAGAAAACTGAAATGTACATGCACAATGCTATAATGTTTGAAAGTAATTTATTCAAGGTAATATTCCAAGCTTTAGAGAAACAAGTAATATAAAAAAAAATAGTTTTTAAGTCAATTCCTACTTAGATCAACAACGAAAAATTTTATTTTAGCTACTTTTTATTAAATAGTTACAATTAATATTAATATGTATATACATAGGACATAATCACAACATTAAGTGGTAATTAGTTTTTTTAATTATCATTAAAGTATCGTATTGTCCTTTTAATTTCAGTCCAACTGAATGCTTTAACACGTGAGAAAAAAAACCTTTTCAAGTTTTGACACAAGTCGCCAAAAGGGTCGCTAAGTCGCCAACGTGGCTGTATTTGTAATTCTTTAAATAATTAGTTTTAATCCATTAATTTTTATTAATTATAATTAAATTATTGTATTGTCATCCAAAATGATCCTGTATATAAAATTTCAGCTCAATTCAGCGCTTTAAAATGTATTTTATTAACGACTGAAAATTCCACCAACATAAATAAATAAATATGCAAATATATAAATAAATAAATATATAGACAGTGCGAGCTAATAGAAGAAATTGAAAAAATATATTTCTAGATTAACAACCCTGATATATATATATATATGTATAAAGCTCATAAGGAACGTCACTTCTTTTAAGTAAACAGTATTTCGATATGTATAGAAGTCTAATTTTTTCTGATTTTTTTTTTCATTTTTAAAGCTCTTATTTTTATATCCGGTGAATAATGCGCACCCGTAAATTTCGATTTTATTTTTTGTGTTAAAAATTCGCGTTATACGCCGGATTTTACGGTAGGTCAATAGAACAAAGTTTTATTTTAGTTACTTTTATTATAAACAATTACAACTCATAAATATGTATATACATAAGACAGAATCACAATATTAAGTGCAAGGACGTCTTAAGGCATGGGCCAACAGGGCCCGGGCCTCAGCCATAATAGGGGCCTCGTCTCGTCCTCGACTAAGCCTTAATAAGATCATGATTGGAATAATTTCAACGGTCAACTGTTATTTTCAATTGTATTTTACGAAAAACTGGGAATTTCAGACGATATGTCAACATGTAATGACCGTCGTCCATGTATAGGCCTAGGCCTACCGTCATACATCCTCATTACTCATTTAATTAACCCTCCAAGCGGTCTGCACGTAAAATTCTGTCATTCCAGAGATGCTTTTTCTGCCTTCAAGCAAGATTCCTAAACGCGGCCGACCCGCATTCTTAAAAATACGGCTCAACCGCTTTTGAGAACCCCACCTGAAAGCAAAAAAATATGTGCGGTGCATTTTTGAAGCATCTCCAGAATGGCAAGACTAAGTGCAGACCGCTTAGAGGGTTAATAACTATCGCTGAAGATTATCTTTTGTTTTTATTTTAACTGCGAGTGTTTCCTTACGGAAGAAATATTGCTATATTGCTTTTCTTCAAATTATGAAATAATAGTACATATAAATAGTTTGTATTTATAGTTAGCAAATACATTTATATAATATGTTATTGTAATTGAAATGGCAGAAATAAAAAAATTAACTTTTTATCCTCCCGAAGCTCTTTTCCAAATTCAAAACTAGATAGGAACAATGTATAGGGGTAAATAGACAAATTTTACACACATTATAGAGCAAGGTACAAAAAAGCTTTATTGACAGAACACCATTAGTAAAAAACATTGTCTCATAAAGCAGCGTTTCACAAACTGTGGGGCGTGCCCCCTTGGGGGCGTGACAACTCTACAAGGGGTGCGTGAGCATATTGAAAAGTCAAAAACAAAAGATTATTTTAAAAAAAAATTATTAATTTACTGAAATTAAACAAACAAACATAATACAATCTGACATAATAAAAAATTAAATACACCTTTACACTGAAATATTACACTTATAAATATATCAGTGCTACACAGTGTGTTTTATAATTTTATAATTTTAATTTAACAATACTAAGTTAAAAATAAGTTTATTAATTATCAGTTTATTAATTATCAGTATCTTGTCATATGTATAATTTAAAACAAAAATTAACACTTATCTTGATAACTTTTGTACGGTTTATAATTAACCCTCCAAGCGGTCTGAACGTAAAATTCCGCCATTCCAGAGATGCGTTTTCTGCCTTCAAGCAAGATTTAAAAATACGGCTCAACCGCTTTTGAGAACCCCACCTGAAAGCAAAAAAATATGTGCGGTGCATTTTTGAAGCATCTCCAGAATGGCAAGACTTTAAGTGCAGGCCGCTTAGAGGGTTACAGGCGGCAGTCAGTCGAACCGGTTTGTGCGATTGTAAGTCATATATACCGGTATTTATTTATTTCTGGTTTATACAAGTATTTTATAACGCATGCTATGCACTGTCTTTTTTTGTGTATCATAGGCGGAGCCTACATTTGTGTAGGGGCCCAGGGCCTCAAGAAGTCTTAAGACACCCCCACCCCTGCTTAAGTAGCAAAACACCTTTTAAATTAACATTAAAAACTTTATAACCACATTAAATTTGTAATTACATTTTTTATAATAAAAGTTGAATATAATAGGTAAGAATTTATCTTAAAACCAGTTAAAAGGAATACTGATGTCTAACTAGCATATGATTTTCAGGTTAAATTAAATCTTCATGACAAATTTAACAAAAGCTGTTTTATCCAATGGTACTGCCATCTAGAGGAATAATATCGACTGAAAAATATACCTTTTAAACTATAATAAATTTAATTTAGTTAATAAATAAATATTTAAAAAAAAATGTATTAATATCAAGTGTCATCCACTAAAAGTTTAAAAATGTATTTGAACTTGAGTGGATGAATAAAAAGCTTTTTTTTTTATCAATGATTGAAAATTTGAAATATATATATAGGGAGGGTGTGAACTAATAGTAGGAATTGAAAAAATAATTCATTTATTTATTCAGATAATAAATGTTACATTAATTATGTGACTGAATGCTTTGGACTAAATTTATGCAGCACTGTGAAGTACTACGATGAGTATTGGCGACGGACTTCGCAATTTTCAGCCACAATCAAGTGACGAGAACGAGATTTGAGGTGGGTTTTTTTTTCTTCAAACTTCCACATCATGTTTAGTTATACGGTTGAAGAGAATTAATTCTTGATCTCTAAGTAATAAAATAATATTTTTTTTATACGACTCTACAATCTGTAGACAGTTGAGTACTTTTCTGTTTCTGTATGTTACAGTTTGATTGTTAGTTACTGACATCGCTCTTAGAGACGACACCTCGACTAGCGAAGGACCTCGCAAATCTGAACGATGAAGAGGGTGACACCTCACTCTCAAAATTTTCATGTAACGTAACGTGAGGACTGAGATACACCAGATTTCACGTGCTTTAGATAGATAGATTTTGAGTTGCTTCAAGATACAAATCCACAATTCAATGGAAGCAACTCCAGCTACAAGTTCATGACCATCACCACTCGATTACCGTTGCCACCCTAATTTTTATGGGAGCCTGTTTTCAAATTATATTTCTTTTTCCAATATTTCATTCCATCATCGGTTTTATTTACGCGAAACAATAAATATTTATTTAATAATTTTCCTTATATTTTGCTTAACACTTGAACGTCCATCGGTGTCAATTTGACACCGATGGACACTTGTTCTCACACTTGGATGGACACACTTTGTTCTCCTTTCCGCATTTTTGCACAGAATTTGAAAATTTTTCGTGACTTTTAATTATTTTCCCTGGTGATTACACAGAAAAAGTTTTGTGGTTCTAGGTTAATTAGGTGTGATTTTCCATCTAAATATACCTAGAACTTCCGCTGGTGTCATTTCGACTCGAAGGCAATTTATCATTATAAAAAGTTGTCGTTCAACAAAATATAGTCCATTGATTGATTGATTGATTGAATATTGACGTCGCACTGTTCAGCTATACGAGGGCTTTTGGCGATGGACCACGTAATTTTGAACCATGGTCAAGTAACGTGGACGACACCTGAGCTGGCACCCCCTTC